>JANHGD010006326.1:58185-70898 GCA_027560375.1 Imantodes cenchoa
GGGGGGGGGGGGGTTCCTACCCTGCCACTGGCAAATGTTCTGTCCTTATTTATGGGAAGAAAACATATCATTGCTCTCCTTACCATGCTATGGGGCTGGGGTTGAGAAAGAGGTAAAATTTGACCCAAAAAAGTAGACTAGTGGGCTTAGGCATCTGTGAAAATGTGTTCCAATCTTGTACAAATGTTTTGTGTAGGTGCAGTCAAAGGGAACCCAATTATAAGGGACAATTAGACTCCTTTGTACATCAATTAGCACTATTCCAAGAGATTGCTAAACATACATTCCAAAGCAGGCGTGGAAAAAGTTACAGAGTAGATGAAGAACCCTCTCTCCCATTTCACTATGCAATCGTATTATTCAAGTGGACCTGTATTTCAAAGTTGGGGGCCATTTTGGTGACCTGGAGAATATAGAGGGATAATTGGAATGAACTGAACTTTCCTGCTGACAAAATGGAATGGCCTTGGAAGACAGTGTCAAAAGTGGTAGAAAGCTGTCTGCACATTCTAAAGTGGCCAATACTGTTGACCCTATAGGTCACCCCAAGGGCCATCAAAAGTTGAGAGGTCAGTGAAGCAAGTCCAATTGTTTCCGTGGCAAAATCTGTGGTGTGGTAACAAAGGATACACTTTATAAAATGAGTATGATAAAAATAACGTAAGGCTGTCTCAGTATAGGGAAAGGATGAAAAGACAATAACATGAAAATGTGGCAGAAAAGAGGTTTCTGGGACATGTTTGCTCTATAGTCAGATGCAAGGGAAAAGGCTTATGGGGAAAAATCACATTAAATCTCAGAGTTTACTTCCTGTTAGCTCAGGATGCCGTCCTTTACTATTTTCTTTATATATTCTATTAAAAGCTGGCTTTAAAATGCTTTCCTCCTCTTATAAATTCCAAGATAGAATTGTAATAAACAAAAAAGAAACCAATTTCACACTTTGAATAAAGAGAACTGTGGATTGGAAACCACAATAACATCATACTCATTCCCTTGTTAAAACATAGCCAAACTGAATGTGACCTAAACTGGATGAATAGATTCAGCTATTCTGGAATCCTTATCATCAGGAAGAGTACTGAAAACTAATCTAGGACTTTCCATGGGTATAATATGCTCATGCCTTAGTGAGCAGCATATCTGCCAAATGTTTGTCAAATGGAACTCCTGGATACTTCCTTAGTACAGACTTCCTCTTTTAAGTCCAACCTAATCAAAAATAGACTGCAATCCAATCCTAAAGCCTCAATTTCATAGGATATAACTTCGTTTGCTCACTAATAACAGAATTGGAAGGGACCTTGGAGTCTACTAGTCCAACCTCTGCTCAAGCAGGACACCTTATACCATTTCAGACAAATGGTTGTACAATCTCTTCTTTAAAAACCTCTAGTGTTTTTAAGACTCCAAAAGTTGTAACCTACAACTTCTGGAGGCAATTAATCCACTGATTAATTGTTGTAATTGTCAAGAAATTTCTCCTTAGTTCTAGATTGGTTGCCTCCTTTATTAGTTTCCATTAGTTTCCATCATCATTATAACTATGAATGACAATGTTGAAGGATACTGATATGTCCTTTAGAGTTACAAAACAAAAGTAATAGAACCTAGTGTCATAATTGTAATATGTCATACTATTCCAGATGATCTCTCCTAGCAATTTCATGTAGATATTGAATAATAGTACTGAAACCTACATACAGTAATAATTGTCATTGCTGAACACTAGTTGGGGTTCACCTTCTTAACCTAGTATTCAGGAAAGTTTGGAACTGCTGTAACCCAGCTATGCCAAAACTGGATTTCTGCAAGTAGTTGAAAATAATCATGAAAGCCAATGAGAAATACAAGAGGTTTTAAAGAGTTGTACTCATCCCCATCTAGCTCTTGGCATAACTAGTCCAAGATGATCAAAACAAGCCTAGTAGAAATGGGCATGGATGATTAGTTGCAAAGCTCCATGTAATATTTATAGAGTCCCTGGGCAAAGTCACTGAGTGTCAATCAGGAAAGAAGCAGAATCTAGAAACTTGTTTTACCCTTCTAAGCTCCTATTATGCTTGTTCAGAAATTGGCCAAGTGAAATGCAGCATACTCTGTCTATTAATTAAGTAGTAGGTCAAAAGTCATTGAAAGACTGAGTGGCCCCTTTTCCTATAAAAATCATAATGTAAGGGGAAAACGTATTGACCCTTTTAACACCACAGAAGGCAGAAAGGTAATGAATACTTTCTCAGCTATTTCTGAGAAATATCTGGAATAGGAGAAATGAAAAGCTCCAGCATTTATCTGGGATGATGTCATCCCTGTTTCATTGGTCAAAGAAACTAGAATGAAAACTGGTCTTCAAAGGTGGGAACATTGGCTTAGCCTCAGCTGCATATAAACTTCAGCATATGGCTCCTTCAATGGCTCCTTTTCCCTCCCTTTCACTCATTGTGCATCTCTCCTTTCTTTCCTATCAACCCTAGAATAAGGACTCTCTTTTTTAACTTAAGTGATCTGCTCTTGAGGCAAGGAGTGACTGAAAAGTAGGATGAAAATTAGTAAGTTAACAAGCAAGTAAGTAGGTACGTAAGTAACTAAATACATTGATGAGGTCCTATTGTATTTTTGGTTGAGAGTGTGCAGATGCCAAAACTGTGTCTAGATTGGGAAGGATGATGGCTAATATTTTGGATGAAATCTGACAAATGTTACCCTGTAACAAAACAATTTTCCTGTGTATTGGGTGTACATACAAAGAGTTACTGCCCTTTGGAAGGAGAAGCTATGGTTTGGACATATACTTTGATTCACTAAAAGGGCACTGGTAGCTAAGAGGAGCTGTGGTGGCACAGTGGTTATAATGCTGTATTGCAGGTATTTGATCCTGACCGGCTCAAGGTTGACTCAGCCTTCCATCCTTCTGGGGTCAATAAAATGAGGCCCCACATTGTTGAGATAAATATGCCGAAACTGTAAACTTCCCAGAGTACTATAATGTACTATGGGGCAGTATATAGGTCTATGCTATTCCTATTTTGCTAGTACTGTTTCACTTACAAGAGAAAGCTGTTTACAGAAAGGGATAACTTGTAAGCAGTGATTTATTTTGTTTTGTCACAGTGAAAAGGCTAGGAATAGTGTTGTTGTTCCATTTCTGTTAAAGAAGAACACATTAAAGAAAATAATGGGTAAATTCCCTATTTCCCATCCTGCCAAGTGGTAAAAGCATTTACCAATGCCTCTTTCCAACCTGGACGGGGCAGAGTTGAGCAAATGTAACCAAGGGCTTGAAACAGAAAGTGTCAGTGACTATCCACCAGTGCAAGCACTAAATTGCAGGTATGAAGGTATTCCATCTTTGTAACCTGACATTTGAAATACAGGTAATCCTCAACTTACGACATTTTGTTTAATGACCATTCAAAGTTACAACATCACTGGAAAAAAATGACTGGTGACCAGTTTTCCCATTTACAATTGTAGTAGCATCCCCATGGTCATGTGATCAAAATTCAGATACTTGGCAATTGACTCATATTTATGACAGTTGCAGTGTCCCGGGGTCACATGATCCCCCTTTTGCGACTTTCTGACAATCAAAGTCAATGGGGAAGCCAGATTCACTTAACAACAATAGTTAATAATTATAGTGATTCACTTAATACTTTGGCAACAAATATCGTAAAATGTGGCCAACTCACTTAACAAATGTTTCACTTGGCAACAGAAATTTTGGGTTCAACTGTGTTTGTAAGTCAAGGACTACCTGTAATTTTTAGCATGTGTTTAGTGTTCTTTTGGCATGGAATAATGCAGAAATGAGTAATTGATAACAAGCAAGCTCCATTTTCCACTAGTATTGAAAGAGAATGACCTTATCCTCAGAGCCAGCAGCACTTAAAAATAGGTATGACCTATTTGCTTGATTAGACCTTTTGAACTGTCTGGTGTAAATTGTTTTTAAGTACTGCCATTCCTGCACTTGGTAAATGGAGTACTTTAATTTTTAACTAAAGCATATATTATACAGTGCATACTTATTAGATATTATTAGATATTGATCTCTGTTTTATTCTATCATAGCGTTAGGAGAAGGGAAACAATTTTTTTAAATGTCTGGCATAGTTCTCCATAATAGTTCTGGGCAAGGTTTTTCCTTCTAAATCTTTGCAACTTTGACTGATTCCTTTTCATTTTCTTTTAGTATCTTCTGTCCTGTATGACAGACATACAGGACTGGTGGGAATTCCATCTACTTCCTCCACCATTATTCTTGTTACAATACTGTAGTTCCATACATCTGGCTCAGGTCATTCAAACCACTCAGGTTCTCATTCCTTGTTTCCCTTAGAAACAACGTCTCTCAATCTCACTGAAGAAAATGGTCCTTTGGCCATCAGGTTAGTCTCCAGAGCCTCATCTGGACTGAAAATACCCAGCTGGCTTTTCAACTTATTGCATATTGCATCAGAGACTCGTAGGTCAATGTATTAATCCGGAAGTTTTAAATCCAAGGAGGTTTAGTGTAGTGATCTGGATAATCTTAAATATAATGTTCAAGACATTACATGACTTTCTTTGTTTTTTAAAAACATGTTTCTATTTTCCATTCTTTGAAGCTGGATGCACCCTTAAAAGTTGTATCTTGTTTTTTTCTTATGGAAGGCTTGTAATCAATACATGTTACTTTTCCTTATTGTCCTTCTTAACATAAGACAACTATTTGATTAACAGTGTTATTATCAACTTTCTTATTATTCCATTTTACATTTTAACTTTTTTTCTGTGAAAGTGACATCCTCCCACCTCCTTTAGCTTTACTTTATATTACATTCAGCATTTTTCTAGGGCATAATTAAAACATCAAACATTTTTTTTCTCTTGGTTATGCTCTATTCTGAGAAGTGGAGTCTGTAACATTATTGGAAATTAAAATGTATTAATCTTTTGCATATACATAATGGCCTTAAATTATTATCAAAAATGGTCTTGTACACTATTATATAAAACTGCCTGATAATGTTGAAATACCTGAATTAAGAATGTTTCTAATTGGTAGCAAGAGAATTCTTGTTAAAAATATAAAACATGTCTTTTGGCTCATTATTTTGTCAGGCTTAATGTGCCTAATTTTCTCATGCAACTTTGTCCATAAGAAAAAAAAAAAAGTGAAATATATTACCAATACATATCTCGCTTACTTCCTTTAGATATAATTGTGATCAAGCAGATTAGTGTGGGATCATTTTAATTCATTTGGTGTGAATCATTTAAAATCAAATGGGTGAATAACTTGAAAATGTGGTAGATAAAACATTCTGTTGTGACTTTGGTTCACAAGATAAATGAACAACACACTCATAAAAATGTTTCTTTGAAATAAAAGCCTGTCAGAGCCAAGAAGAGAGAATGTAACATGAGGTAAAATGGGTCCACACAATGCTTAGACTTTAGCCAACGCAATGCTATCTGTGCAATAGATACAAAAGTGTTCTAGAACAATACCTCACAAGTAAAAGGCATGTGATTATCTATTCCCAGTATTTTGTTACCTTGTTTTTAAAGAACTATCCTTATCAGCTCCAGCATATCTAAAAGAGAGCAAGCTGCTGCTGCTGACGGTACTATGGGATTCCATAGTACCGTGTATGATGAAGAAAGAAAATGTTTAGGTACTCTAGTGAGTACCTAAATGGGAAACCTCCCAGATAAGCTTTTATACAGATAATAATTATTCAAAATCACTATGTACCATTGTTACTTAGATGCACATTTGCCTGGTTTACTATGCCCATTTTCTGTCACCACAGCTGTCTTCTGGAATGAAATATATCCTAAGATCCATATGGTTCCAACCCTGTTGCAATTCTGGAAGGCCTTTAAGACTTGGCTGTTCTCCCAGGTCTTGGGTTAAAGTAGAAGAAGCCATTGTTGGATATGCTATTTATATACTTTTTTTTGTCTGAGCAGTCTTGTCTGTTTATTCTGTATTTTGTTTTTATTTTGTTTTGTCATATAGGTATGGAGATAGTATAGATGTTTGCAGAGGTGGTGTTACATAATGTAATAACCAGTTCACCCAGAACTGAAAATGTGAGCATGTGTGGCATCCAACACACGGTGATTATATAGGATGGGATAGCGCCAGGGTGGGTGGGCAGGCCCAGCCGCTGGTCGGAACTACCAGTTCACCTGAACCAGCAGCAATCTACCTCTGGATGTTTGGGTAACAAATAAACAAGTTCATTAATGATTTTAATTGAGCCTTGAGGCAAGTGTCAAGTAGAGAACCGCAGGATTATGTCCTGGGCTTGTGAGTTCAATATGTTCATTAGTGATTTGAATGTCAGTGATTTGAGGGGAAACTTGCAGATGACACAATCTGGAAAGGGTGTCCAATATTTCAAATGAAAGAAAGAACATTCAAACAGCTCTAGACAGTAGAAAGAAATGAATAGTAGGAAATTTAGCATGGAAAAAAATTAAATGTCTGTATCTTGGTAGAGAAACTATAAGGCACATGTGTAAGATGGGACCCAGCTTGAAAGTACTATATGTGAAAAAGATCTAGGTGTCTTTAACTACCACAAGTTAAATCTGAGCCAGCAGTGTGATTGGGCTGCTAAAAAGACAAATGCTATCATGGGGTGCATACACGAGCACAGAGTCTAAATCAGGGGAAGTAATTACTCCACAGAGCTCTTTTGGAGTGTTAAATACAGTTCTGGGTATCACAGTTCAAAAAACAATGTTTGGAACAAGTTTGTGGAAGGAATACTAAGACTGTAAATGGCTTGAGAATCAACATTTATGAAGGAGCTGGTTATGTATAGCTTACAGAAAATACTGCTTAGAGGAGTTACCATATATATCTTTAGATATAGAGAGAGCTATCAGGAAGGAGGAAAGAACATATCCTGTAGGTCCAAGAGATCAGGATCGGAAGCAATGAATTAAAATTAAAGGTGATAAATCAAGCTTGTCATCTGGGGAGAAAATCTTGATTCTATAAGCTGCACCTCAAAATAGTGACCTCTCCTTCACTGAAGGCCTTCAAAAAGAATCTGGATGAATATTTGTCATAAATGTTCCAGTGGATTCTACAATAGCAAGGGACTGGATTAATTGTCTCTAAAATTCCTTCTAATTCTATGATACTAGGACAGTCACTTTTCCTTAGCTGTGTATAATTAATAAATAATTAATTGTATTAATTCTATAAAAGAGCTAGACTATTTTCTTTAAATTAGTCTTGGTAGTTCATAGAATGTGAATCTAGGAGAGTTTCAGTAGTCAAAACTGTGATATTCATTCTACATAACAAATTTATATGAACAATATGAACACAACTAAGCCATTTTACAAACATATATATCACTTTATTGTAGAGGCATGACTGTGCATAGCTGGCCTTGATTTATGTCACAAAAACTGATCAAAACTAGTTAATATTTGGCAGTATTTAAAATACCAATGGTAAAAACTAGCCTTGGGAAACAAAAATAAATAAATGATAATTTTAAATTATCCTGGAAGATTATAGTGGCAAACCACTTCCACATTATTCCCAAAAAAACAGCATGGATGCATTCACAAAAGTCAAGTTCAATTTGAGGTAGGCTTTATTTTTTATGAATACTTGAAACCACCTATTCTGATCTGAAACGTTATAAATTGAACAACTTTAAATTCCATCATGCTTTTGGAAAGGTTTAAACATTACTTTAGGCAAGTGTGGTGGCCTCAGAGCCAATCATCATTGAGTCCTTCTTAATAATTGTTTCCTGTTAAATTAGTCACCATATAATTAAAGAAGAGCAGGGCCTCAAAGAATCACTGAAAATAATTTAGTGGCTCAGCTAGGGATTAAAAGAAATAGATCAGAGATCTATTTTATTTTTGGGGAGAGAAAAATAGCATGATCTGAGAAAAAACATATCTACTGTGGCATAAATGAAAGTGTAGTTTACTAATGTTCATCTTGAAATATTTCTAACTCATGCATATTGGGAAAGTTGTATACAAAAATGTGTATATGTAAAACAAGTTTTAAAATATGCCTTAGGGAAAGATAAATATACAGTACAAGCATAAGGTTATGTAAAGCAGGTACATATTTATTTTACATATTTTAAAAAATGGAACAAAGTTTGACAGAACCTTAAACGAATGGACAACCGAACCTATACATCAGTAATGGGTTCTACTTACCTTTGCTACCAGTTTGGGAACGGGAATGTGCAACGCTTCTGCGCATGCGCAGAGCATTTTTTAGGACATCCGGGTGGGTAGCAAAGCCTCCCGCCACTGCTGCTACCATTCACAGAACCAGTCCAAACTGGTAACAACCCACCACTGCTATACATGCAATCCTGTACAATGCCGTTACTACTCTGGGACTGTATCAATTAATAACAAACAATACTATGCTCAACAACTGCCTTGATTTCATCTTCTGCAACAGTTTGAACTGTCTGGTCTACAAATCAAAAAACCTTTTTCCAACAGTGACCACAGCATGATTGACTTTTGTCTCAATTTATGTCCTTGCAAGGAGGGTCATAATGATGGGACACCAAATTATAACTTTAAAAAAGCAAACTATGATCTCATAGCTGCCGATCTCTCATCTCTTGATTGTTACCTTCTGAAGGCATATAATAATAACTGACAAAAAAACGATGTGCCTTAATTTCTGACTCGCACACATAAATATTAGATTTTTCAAAATTAACTTCATGTCTGGAATTTTTTTTTTAAAAATTCTGGACACCTTTTCATCTTGCAAAATCAGTCATAGAAATAAATAGCCAAATTAAGCAAGAGGTTTAGCCATATTGCCATATCTTCAGAATGGAAAATTAGTAAATAAAACCAAATTATTTGCCAGCATTGCAGTAACTTCTTATCTTCATATGGTCACATGATTAAAACAGTGTTAGGAACAAAACTATTAGAGGTTCCATAGGTCTGTTATGTTAATAACTAAATACTAACCACCAATTTTCCTGTGTCTATGAATTTTTTATTTATTTATTTAGATATAAAAATATCTTTCCAACTCTCATAATCATACATGAAAAAATAATGATTTCAGGTAAGAAATTTATAAAACCTTTAAAAATATTTATCTCAGTGATAGGCAAATCTGTAATGATATATGATTGCAAATTTAAATGATTCAAGTTATTTTTATATCATGTAATCAAATAAAAGTCAAATTTTTGAAAATTCCCTTATGACATCTCTCTTAAGAATGCACACAGTTTCTGACCTTAGTTTCAATGAGATTTAGCAAAGGCAGTGTGCTGAAGTATCACTTTTGCATATATTTTTTTACTTTAGAGTTTTATTGTAAGAAGGCAACTTTTTGCCTTTAATAATTAACTGGGGAAGGGCAATTGTCTTTCATTGTCTTAGTAGTTGTAAACAAGAGAATGGATGGGACATGAAATAGTTGTATTGAAAGGAGTGGGGTCTTTTAAACATTGGCCTGAAGGTTTTCCATTATTTTTCTCTTTCCCCTGTCTCCATTTACTTATCCCCTCTCATCTCTGTGGAATTTCACCACTTTTCTCCTCCTTTCTTAGTACAATCCCACCTTCCCAAAATTTAGTTTCTATTGTCTTCCTTTTTCTCCTTTTCTTTTTTATGAACCCTACTAAAAATAGATGAAGAATGTGAGGGGATGTGCGTTACTGTGTAAAAGAGTGATTTGGGTATGTCAGAAGAACTGCACAATCAATTTATTTTATAATGCATTACAGTATTTTATTTTTTCATGCACTTGTTTATTTCATCATATTTGTGTAGCTGCCCATCTCACAAAATAGAATTCTGGGTGATGTACAATAAAAACAAAATATAAAGTAAATAATATTAAAAAGAATTCTATTATTAAAAATATTGATATCAGACGAGAAGATGGTTTAGTGTTATAGACAATGCATCCACCTCACTAATCTACTATTTCCTGGAGATCCTGAAGTCTGTTGACACAATTATCACTCACTCAAATGAATTCAGGGAAATCTCCCAGAATAGTATGAAATGGAGTTAGACAAGACAGAGAAATTGGGCACTGCAGTGGATTTAGTCTGTGATTATACTTTATATACCTATGTTTCCGTTTGAAGTACATGGCCCTGTTTGGCTTTAAGATATTTATCTTCTATTTTTTGTTTTTTTTTAAAGGATTATGTGTCCTAAAAAGAGACAGGTAGCATATCATTTGTATTGTCCTGAAAAGTGACAATACAGTAATTCTGTTTTTTTCAAGGATTTTGAACATCATTATTAGAGTTTATAGGGGTCATTATTAATTTATCCATGTATTTCATTGGATCTGGAGGCTACCCGATTACCAACTGGTCTGTGAGGCTTATATCTCAAAAGGAAGAACCAATAATATAAGGAAAATAAACATAAACTGACATAAAGAACTGTCAAGAGCTTGGCAATCACTCAAACTAAGGCCTGGGAGCGAAGCTGGGTTTTCAAATACTTTTGGAACAACTGGAGAGTGGGAATCATACAGAACATTTGTGTCTGTGTGTGTGTGTGTGTGGGGGGGAGATATGGAATGAAGGTATAGAGAATAGGTTGGCAACAGAGAAGACACACTTCCTAGATGCCAGTAGATCATATTGTTCAATGTGGATTGTGTCCACTCTCTCTGATATCACTGGATAGGCAGAAACTACTGAGAACAGGTATTTCTTCAAATAACCAGGTCTTATGCCATGCATGATTTTGCAGGTCACCTTAAATTGCACCCAGAAACCAACTGGCAACCAATGTGGTTCACAAAATAATGAGAGAACTGCTTTGTAAGCTACATGGATACATGAACATATCATGGCATACCCATCACAGCTCATACCACTGCAGTTGGGATAGTCCTGAATGAGAAGGTACTACCACCCCATCCAAAACCCAAAGATGGAAATCAACAGATCTAAAGAGGCCCCAGACAATCACATACGGTCTTTTCAGAGTTCAACATGATCTGTTCTTCCCCAGCTGCACACAACCTGCAGGCAAAGAGTCATCCCAGGGTTAAGATCAGTAGTGGGTTCTGAAATCCATTGCTACGGGTTCGCGTGTGTGCTGGCATGTGTGCGCAATGCTTCTGTGCATGTGCAGAAGTGTCCCGGATGGGTGGAGCCTCCTGCTGCCACTACTACCAGTTCTAAGAACCATGCAGAACCAGAGCAACCCAACACGGGTTAAGATTTACAGCTGGATATCATCCACATATTGATGATACTAGATCCTGAATTAACAGATGACCTCATCCAGTGATATATGTTAAAGAAAAAGAATAAGAATGGCAAGCCCTAATGGAGACAGTGTTGCAGGAGAAGGTTAAAAATAATCTCGCTTTTTAACATTTGGGATTTTTAAAATGTCACCTATGTGAAACCTTTGGAAGCTTTTCACACTCTTTTTTCATCTGATTTTTGGAAATAATTACATTGAACTATTATGTTGCCACATTACAAACATTTTTGCCAGATTTTGACACTGCAATCAGGGTAGGCTCTGAAAACATCCAAAAATATGCTGTGGAGGTGACCTATGACCTAGAGCAGTGATGGCGAACCTTTTTTTCCTTGGGTGCCAAAAGCATGCACAGGCGCTCTATTGCATACGCTTGAGTGCCCACACCCATAATTCAATGCTCCCTTGCACCCCATGCATGAGCGCACGATCCCCCCCATTGCCCCATTTCCGGACTTTAGGTGGCTTTGGTAGGTCCATTTTTCGCCCTCCCCAGGCTCCAGAGGTCCATTTTTTGCCCTCCCCAGGCTCTTCCCTAGAGTTTGGGGGCGATAAAAATGCCCTCTCCTGCCCCCATGGAGGCCCTCCAGAGGCCGAAAATGAACTCCCAGAGCCTACATGTAAGCCAAAAATCAGCTAGCCTACGCGCACATGCCTGCTGCAGCTGAGCTAGGGCAGCGGCTCACGTGCCGGCCGATATGGCTTCCTGGGCCACCTGTGGCACGCGTCCCATAAGTTTGCCATCACTGACCTAGAGTAAATTAAATTAAAGTTTTTTTAACACTATAATTTTTAAACTTTCCTAAGCCTCCTCCATAAAACTTGTTTAGAAGTTAGCAGTGGTTTTTTTTATGTCAAAATTCTAGTATTAATCTGTCATTAGTAAAAGGATATTCAATTTACATAAATTATGGATACAAGACTTGTCAAGACCCAAGTTTCTTCTTTCTCTCTCTCCCACACTATCATTAGCCAACAGACTGATTTCTGTTTTCTTTCGTGCAGATGCAGCTGGAGTTGGGTCAGGAAGGTGTTTCAAGGCTTTTGCCTCTTACTTGAGAGAAATGTCTTTGTCAATCACACAAAACTAAAGTAGTTGTCTTCCAAAGGTGCTCTATTTTAAGCCATCATCTTAGAAACTTAATAGCATCAATATAAATCAGGATACATTTTAAAGTATCTGGAGATTCTTTCAGTGGCTAAGCTTCCTGGAAAGAATATTTTATGGGCTCCACAACACTCTCGGATCCCCACACCAAATGGCAAAGCCAGGTCTTTATGCCCTCCCAGAAGGGCATCATGGTCCGGGCCAGTTTGATTTTAGTCCTGCTGTGTAATGTTGTGTTAAGTTTTTTTTTAGAATAGAATAGAATAATAGAATAGAATAGAATAGAATAGAATAGAATAGAATAGAATAGAATAGAATAGAATAGAATAGA
>JANHGD010006339.1:52568-66179 GCA_027560375.1 Imantodes cenchoa
TGATTCTGTAAACCGCTTAGAGAGGGCTGTAAAGCACTATGAAGCGGTATATAAGTCTAAGTGCTATTGCTATTAACCAATTTATCGCTTAGCAACAGAAATTTTGATTTCATTTCTGGTCATAAGTTGAGGACTACCCGTGTAAGACATTTCAGAAGATTAAAAACGAGGGAAATGAATTGAGGGGAAACTATTTGGAGGAAAAGTGAGGAAAAGTGTTGGCTGCTTACCGTGATTATTTGGAGAATCATAGCATCCATTTTGATGGCAGAAAGACATAGAGCTGAAAATATGCAGTAGTTTGGTTTCCTTTTTCAACATTCTGAGCTATAACAATAAACTTATTTATTTGCCCTTACTAGGTTTTTATGATCATTTTTTTAATTGGAGAAGAATTAAAAGATGAAAACACAATGTTTTTATACTACTTGAACTGAATATTATTTATAAAATCCCCTAAGACCCCACACCACTTCTTCTTGACTTTTACTTCACTTCCTGTTTCCTCTGTATTTTATTAAATTCGTCTTGAAAATGTTTCAATATGCACCAACTCAAGGGATTTTGGGGAGTGAAGTTGTAAGAGTATGTTTCCTTAAGCAATGTGCCCTAATTTAAAGTGGGATTGTCAGACATCAGATTTCTACTAGAAAAATGGTGTGACTTCTCTTCCCTTTGCTTTTTCTTAAAATGTATTTCTGAGGATTGAAAGTGTACAAGATTGTAGAGACATGTCCTCCTTTTCTCATTGTATCAGTGGAAATCATTCTTATAAATGAAAACATAACAAAAATCATAGTTGAGGTTCTACATATGCTATCCAATATAACAATGAAAAAGAGTGCTTTGAGGCATACTTGATACACACATTTATCCTCTTTTCATCAGTATTCATGCTCTAAGTGGCATCTTAGATTGGCATCAGTGCCCATGCTGTAAGTTGCATCTTTGATAGCTATATTTAATTTATATTAATTGTGTAGTAAATTTAGAAAATCTATTTTTGTACAGAAAAACTACTCACCTGGGGCTATTTAGATAGGTATCTAAAGCCCATCAGTTTCATTAACTTTTACGATTCTTAATGCATCCATTTAATTTGCCAAGAGGCAAAGGAATGGAAGTGTTTAATCAACACACAGCGGCCTTTCAATTTGCATTTTCTCAAAAGCATAAAAATGTCTGAAAGGAAATATTTTGAAATGTCACATTTTATTTGCAGTTTTTCGTCTTCAATTCCGTAGCTCTAAATGTTGATTCCTGGTTTGTTTGGTTTTTTGCTTTCTTTTCTCTGTTTTTCTTTGTAATGGAAACTCGTAATGCAATAGGAAACAGGAATCAGGGTTGGGGGGGGAATGATGATGCAGCAGTTATATGCCAACGCCTAGCAATTTTAATTTATATCTTTGTACTTGTAATTTTTCTAGGAGGTTATGAAACGTTTTACTCACAATATCCAGAGTTCTGCATAGATGTAAAGCCTCTGTCCCAAGAGAAGATTGAAACTGAGAAAAGCATCAATGGCTTGCACGAGAAGCAATGCATTTACCAGAAGCCAGCATATGATCAGGTGTGTTTAGAGGAAAATAAGAACAATCTGTTCATGCCCAGGTTCCTTTCTGCACCCTTCCCTATGCTGGGTGTTCTTCAGGTTCAGGCTGTTATATATGTTTTTTTCCCATTCAAATGAAAAACATGGGTGGATGGATCTTCGTTAGCTATGAAACTTAGTTGTTGGCTCAGTAATTCTAATAATCTATATGTCTATATCAGGGCACCATTATTACCAACAGCCTCCAAATCCCCTTTAGAAAGAGCTACATATAAGTAGCTTTTAATATGATTTGATGGAAAGTTATTAAATATATAGTGAGTAATAATATAAACTTAGTTTGAGTTTCAATTTATTATGATCGACAATCAGCCAGTTGTAGTTACTCTGATTTGATTTGATTCAATTTGATTGCATGCAGGTTTTAGGTTTTGCCTTGCCACCTATTTCTTTGATCAAATCACCCACTTTGGGACAATAACCACAACATACTACGGTATTTAAAGCTTAGTGCAGTCCCTGGATTAAAAACTGGATTAAAAAGTACTAGATTCCTGATCTGTAGCTTTTGAAACAACAGCTATTCCTTACTACAACAACCATATTGAACTGGCTCTTGTAATAGAATGAGGGTAAAGATGTTTAGAAGGTGAAAAACCTAGCAAGTGCCAAAGCAGCAACAGGGGGTTTAACCACCTCTGTTAGAATTTCCACCTACTGCAAACTCTTTCAACCTCAATACCACAGTTGTTCATCACAGAAACATCTGGAAGGGGTCCAAAATGCTTCCCAGAAATTTGCCAGAGCTGCCTATTATCTTGAGTTTATTGAATAAGAACCATCCAGAAAATCTATAATGATTTATTCCTCTTTTGCTTTCCAGGGTGGTCCAGTGGAAATCCTGCCTTTCCTATACCTTGGCAGTGCCTATCATGCTTCCAAGTGTGAGTTCCTTGCCAACTTAAACATCACTGCACTCTTGAATGTCTCCAGAAAGAGTTCTGAACCCTTTACTAACAAATTCTGCTATAAGTGGATTCCAGTGGAGGACAGTCATACAGCAGACATCAGCTCACACTTCCAGGAAGCCATAGAATTTATTGGTAGGTAGATTTTCTCTCTCTCTCTTGCAAATGGAAAATAAGAACTCTTGAAGCATGAAAGGAAGCCTTCATCCACTAGAATCTTCTTCCCCTTTCCAGGAGCATTTCAGATGATTATTAATGTTTTTTACAGGTTCCGTGGTCACAAACAGTTTCTCTATTAATTGCTATGGTAGTTTTTATGGTTACAACCATAATGCTGTTAATAATAATAATAATAATAGCTACCGTATTTCCATGGAAATCTAGATGGTCATTTGTACTTTGCTTACCTTGTCTGTCACTTTTAGTTTTGGCATGCGATAGATGAAAAAAGACAACATGTAAATATTTTAAATATTTCCACATAAATATTTAACTCAATTCATACTAGAAAAACAGTCTAATAGTATAGTAGATTTACTAAAGGTACTTTGGGAATTTTGGAAAATAAAGTACACAGACATCTAGTCTATAAGCCATCCCTACTTTTCTTGTGTGTGTGAACCCTTCCCATCCCCCGGCCTCATGTTTTCACAATGTAGGGCTAAGCATTCTAATTGTACTGCTGGGTGGGAAGTGTGAAAGAAGTTCTCTTTAAGTGTTGAGTAGGATGGTACGAGACTGAAAAGAAATGAGTTGGCACACAACAGAGGATACCGTTAATACCTGTCTACTGAGATACTTCGAGCTGTTATGTATTCTCTGGAACTCTTTGAGTAGGTTCTTGTGGAACTCATTTCTATGAGAGACGTAATATTTTCCAAGTGTTTTTAGCTGGCTTAGACATATTATACAAATATACAGTTCAGAAATAAAAATCATAAATCGCAGGGTCAAATAGCTAGACGTCTGATAGATTTGTGCAAAGCTTAGGTAACCAACCATATATGTAAATATCTTGTGGAAGCTGTGGAGAAGAGGCAGATGTAGTTCATCAGAAGTAAAAAACTGGCATGTTAACATACAGTTAACATTTTGATGACAGTTTTCTATTAATAAAAGAATTGCAACAGAAATTCTAGTATAAAGCTATGGTTAAGTCCTATGCTATTTGGAAAAATACACCAGTCCCTAAATAGCAATAGCTTTCATTAAGTAGGCAGGATGGACTAATTTGTTTATCCATGGACCATAGAGCTCAGTTCAGTTATTTACTAAATTGTTTTAAAAGGGTATATTATTTGGATATGATTCTTGAAATATACTGTTTCTAGCCTTTTGGGGGAAAAAACCCAATTCATATCCAACTAAGAAGCCACCCATTCAAATCTTTCTCTTACTATTAACTTGCTAGGTAGCATTAAGCAACGTCTCTTGGTCTCTGCCTCCACCCTTATCCTTCAATGTGAGGGAGTATCCTATCTAATAAGCTTTATTCATTTACTATCTTTATATTCCACTTTGGGTTTGAGATGTTCTCCCCATTTTGCCACAACACAGCTTTGTAAAATGGTGTGACCAGTCACCAATGAGTTTCAAAGATGAATATTGATTTGAACCTAAATTTTTGCAAGAACTGATTTCTGAGACTTCTAAGTACTTTACATATCAATGCCTATTCAATGCTATGTAGTAAATAAAGTGTAGGCTCCTTGCTTTAAAATAAAATGACTTCCGTAGATGCTTCAGGAAGCTTTATAATAACAATTAGGGAGTATGTGACTCTGGGCGGAGTACAGTATGGCCTATAAATCTAAAAGGTTTCACAATAGGATAAAACTTGGAAATTCATTTCCTAGTCCAGCTAAAGCAGTCCAGTTCTATTTTTAATCCTTGCATTTTACACAAGGAGCTTATTTTCAGCATTTTCTTTTTAATCTTATAACAATAATTGAATTGTGCAAGTAACCTTGGGGCCTCCCATTGCGTAAAATGGTAGCTCAGCTTAAGCCATTTATAGTCTGATTTAAGTCCAAGTGCCACTTATCAAGGGTTGTAATTAGAGATTTTAGAGTAGTTTATTGTGCTGTTTGTGGTGGAAACCCCAGGAGCCCAGGGTTTGGCATCTTGGGTTCAAAATGCATACTGTAGGTCTACCAAAAAGATCTCACAGGATGGGGCAAAGGCACTGACTTCTGTGATCCTAATAAGCAGGGAAATACACTCATTTCCATCTGCTTTGAGAGACTATATAAAACTTTTTTCTGCCAGCATGTGTTTCTTATGAAAAGAATCAAACTGTTTGTTTTTTTAATAGTATTGTAGAGAGTCCATTTCATTAAACATCTGCTGCCATAATGTGGCTAGATTTGGCAAGGAAGAAGGGAAAGCAAAGCCTTTTTATCTACCACATAGTCATTAAGAGTTGTAATTTTTCTGTAAATGTGGCCAACAAGAACAAGGAGAAATTACTTTCTTGGTGTTCATTGCATCTGTGAAATACCTTCCGAATGTCCTTCTCTTAGCAATCTGAAATGAGTGATAAAATGATTTGCATCATGGCATTTATTTATGTTTTATTTATTAAACAATTCTATATGGCTGCCCACCTTAACTAAGGTAACTTTAGGCAGGGAACCAAAAAATTTAAATAAATAAAGAAGCAGGAACCAATTTTTAAAAAACTAGTCAAGGTCACATATTTATTGGCTTCGCTAAGATCTGGACCACAACATCTGGAGGAAAAGCCAGGTCCTTCAAGGCCTTCTGGAAAGCAATAGGGTCAGGACTATCCAAAGCTCAGGAATATTGCTCAGCAAGGCAGGAGCCATGGCATGGCATGTTACCAATAGAGGCATTCACTCGTAGTGATTGCAATAGCTTCTACGTATATTTAGTCCATTTTATTTCTTCTTTTCAGATTGTACCAGACGGGCAGGAGGCAAGATCTTGGTGCACTGCGAAGCAGGGATTTCTCGCTCACCCACCATCTGCATGGCTTATCTGATGAAAACGAGAAAATTCCGCCTGGAGGAAGCATTTGACTATATCAAGCAACGGAGGAGTCTGATCTCACCAAACTTCAGTTTCATGGGGCAGCTGTTGCAGTACGAGTCAGAAATTTTGTCTTCGGCTCCTAGCCCTCCTGTTGTGTCTTGCAAAAGGGATGCGGTGTCTTTCTTCACAGAAGAGCTGGCTTTGAGCAAAAGTTTTCCCTTTCCTACCTCGGTTTTGAATTCAGTGCCCCTGCACTCGCCTGTCCATCCACTAACGTTGAACAATATTGCTGCGAATTCATCATGCTGGGCCCTCTTGGGAACAAGAGACAGTACAGTTCAATGAGTTGAGGTGATGATAACAAGACATTTCATCTATACGCAATACAGAAGCCCTTATTTATTTCATTCTGTTCCAGACACTGGAATGACTGTCTACATCAGAAGGGAAAATATGCTTTTATGTTGAGATGGAGTGGAGATGAGATTGGTGCATTGAAGCTCGGGCCAGCTATGCAATTGGAGTTATCATGTGCTAAATTTAGCAAATTCCAGGTTTTAGCTCAGATAATCTGAGGACTCTACTTAGAACTTGGAGATATAGTTCCCAGAAGTAAATGCCCCTCATTCTGGATAAGAACTTCTGTTCTGTAGTTCCTGGGTAGGTTACTGTTTTGAAAGAATAAATCTCTTCAGAGAATAACGTGTGCATATTTATAAGTGTTTTAAATAATTTCTGAAATATTTGTGCATTCACTACTGTACATCCAGACCTTGCTGGAGTAGAAAGAACCACATTTTTTAAAAGTTACTCAGACTGTCTGATTGCCTCTTAGTTCCTGCCTCCTTCCTTCTCTTTTAATTATAGACATGCGTTGAAGTGTAAGCAATAAACAGCTGTGTCAGGGGGAAAAAAGCTGTAACAAAAAGCACAATTTACAAAAGAGCAAACCTTGATATTACTTGGTGATGGCAAAAACTTGAATGCTTGCCTTTTTTTCCCCCTTTCTTTTGTGGGTTCCTAAAAAATGTCATAATCTCCCATATGCAAGTGAATTAGAAAGCTGGAGAAACAAATGCCTCTTCTTCCCCTTTGCACCAATCAGCCTCCATTATTTTTTGGTGTACTACAGAGTTCAAGGCTAAATTTGGACCCTTACTTGCAAGCCTCTACTTCATGCTGTTATTAGCAGAATGAAGTAAATTTGGGAGATAATTTCTAGTTACTAAAGCTGCAAAATCATGAGGATTTCATACCTCATTCTCCAACTCAGTCCAGTTAGACCTGACTTTTCATTTGATGTGCTTCAGCTGTTTTAACTACAACTCCCATTATCATGAGCCAGGATGTCAAGGGGATAATTTGGTGTATTTTATTCCTTACTCTACAACATTGCTCTTTTCAAAAGACAGTGCATTGATTTTGTTATAAAGCTATATGACTATGTAACACACTTATAACACAGCTTGTTTGTTTTTCACAACTTGAGCATACCCACGGTGTCTTAGCATTACAACATGGGCTCTATGAGCCGTTTGGAAATAAACCATGATTTGAAAAATCTTATCTTAAAAGTTGCTGTGTGAACAGAGCCATTTTCTTTCCTATATTTCAGTGTTCTATCAGAGACACCCACAACATCCTCCTTTAGGCATTATTCTACATATACTACTAGAAAGCCTTAGCAGTTCTAGAAGTGGCAATATAACCTACCTTTCTTTTTGTCTACCCTAGCCACCAGATAACAGATTAGCAGGGTGATAGCTACAACTAGCTATTCAAAATACTGTATTGCCAAATTCCAACCTGCCTGAATTAACAAGGGGGACAATCGGTGGACTTCCTTGTTCTCACGGCATAGTGAAGACTGGACTGCCTATATAGTGTTTACAGATTCATTCTAAGGTATTTGTTCTGGATATCTGATGACAGAAAGGCCAATGTTTCACAATGAGATTAGACATGATTCAGAAGACTTAAACTGCAGCAAAATAATTGCATGTTAGTCACTGGGTCATATGTAAGACATACCTTTTAGCTAAAAATTGCTATATGTAATATTTGACAGCTGTACTCTTAGCTCTTGATTTTTTATTGAACTGGTCAATGATGTCAAAGCAAGTATTGTAACTGAACAAACAATCCCATAGCAAATTGTTACATAAAGTACAGTTTTGGAATTTCTGATGTTGTTCTGTGAAAATGTATTTTTCTCTGTACATTGAAATTTGAATGTATGTGTTTTTACATTTTTTTTAATTGGTGGGGGGAGAAAAGAAAGACAGTCTGAAAAATAATAAATCTACCAAAAAAGTGTTTTTCAATTGGATGACAATCCTTACTGAATGACATGTGGACTGATGTTCCTTGTGTTGGATTTTTTTCATTTCACATTCTTGCCTACGGAATTATTTATTTCTTAGCAAACATGAGTAAAACAAAAACAGCCAATCTGTATTTTGCATGTTCCCTGCAGATGGCTCCATGATCTGCTGTGGTTTTGTCCTTTCACTATTACTTTTTTCTGAATATGGGAAAAGACAAGAATTGCTTAGAAAACTTATGATTGTGAATGAAAGCATTTTAAAATAAAATATTTAAAAATATAGAAAAAAAATTTGTTCTACAGATTGCATGCAGTAGCAGGTATTTTGTGTAGATACTTCAGTTATGTAGGTTTCAGAGTGCATTTTCTCTAAAGGACTGACATGCTGACAAAAAGATGAAATTAACAGAGCAGTGGTGGGATATAAATGCATTTACTCTCAGGGAGAGGAAGTGCATGTGTCAGCCCTCCCAGGTAAAACAAACAGGAAACATGAGCAGATGGACTAATTCTACTTAATTGTCAGACTATATTAACAGAATATTTCAGGTCTGAAAATACAAATCTCCCACGTACTTTTAACAGTGATGGGCTTCTCCCCTCTTTTATCTGACCATTCACTAAGCAGCATCTCTTCCCCTTATCCCTCGAGTACTAATTCAATATGTGAACTAAACATAATATGTTGCCTTTATCCAAGACGGTGCAAAACATTTTTTGTGCTAAAGGCTATATTGATCTTTTAGTATGTCAAGAGGTTGCTTTCCAATAAGTGGAAAAGGCTGGGACATAATATACATTTCCACTCAAATTCAGATATTAATTCAATATATATAATTATTGTAATTAATAAACCACAATGTGTTGGCTTTGTCACAATGTGATCAACAAATAAATAGTATCAGTCTCTTTGCCATTAATCATATCTCCCATCCATCACTTTAAAAACTGCAGTCTGACAATAACATACATTTGTTTGTTTGTTTGTTTGTTTATTTATGAGATTTATTTATGAGATTTATATTGACGCCTATTCACACATGGCGACTCGAGGCAGCTAACAAGAATATAAAAACATAAAAAACAATAAAAACTACTAAAAGAGAGAATCATATATAATAAAATAACTAACTGCCCTGGCAATAACACATCATACGAGCCATTTAATGGGCTCCATCCCTCTGCTTTCCCCAGGCCCGCTGGCAGAACCAGGTTTCAGCGCCTTCCAGAAGAGTGTTAGAATGGGGGCCATTCTAATCTCTGGGGAATGTTCCAGAAAGGGAGCCACCATGGAGAAGGCCCTTCTTCTGGGTCCCACCAAGTGTACCTCCCTAGGGGATGGGATCCACAACATTCCTTGCCTCCCTGCTCTGGTGGGTTAGATAGATGTGATTGGCAAGAGATGGTTCCTTTCGAAAGAGATTTGGGATTGTAATCAAAGATTGGCCCTCTTCTTCCAATTAAATGAAATGTTAATTGGCAGTTCCAAATCTATTAATATAATGTGTGCATTTTCCAGCATGCTGGAACTAACAACAATTAAGAAAGGAACAATAATCTGGAAAAAAAAACAATTTCTACCTTAAAATTAGCATTTTAAAGATTTTTTTTCTTGCAGAAATGTACCGATTTTTGTGTGTGTGTGTCTGTATATGCGCCTTTGAGTCAGTCTTGACTCCCAATGATTGCCTGGCGTAATCTGTGCAGTTTTCTTAGCAAGACTTGAGAAGTGGTTTGCCATTATCCATTTCAGGTTTCAAGTTTCTGAGTTCTATAATCTCCCAGGACTTGAAATTCACACTTTTCATTAGAACTGTCATTAAAAAGGTACAACAAAGAATGTTCTTACTCTGTCAACTCAGAAAGCTAAGGTTGCCCAAGGAGCTGCCTGTACAGTTCTACAGAGGAATTATCAACTCTGTCATTTGTACTTCTTTAACTGTCTGGTTTGGCACAGCAACCAAACAGGACAGATACAGATTTCAATGGCTAGTTAGGACTGCAGAAAAAAAAACAGTTGCAACCAGCCTGCCTTCTATTGAGGACCTGTATATTGTATGAGCTAGAAAGTGGGCTGAGAAAATATCAACAGGCCCATCACATCCTGGACATATAAATGCATATGGATTCTAACATTTGGCATCTGCAGCAGAAGCGAGAACAAAAGAGAACACGTGTGATGACATCATAATGGGAATACTATAACTCCTGTATCATCAGACATAAGGACGCAATTATATAATGAACGCATTTGCTTGTCAACATCTCTCTGCACATGTCATCATTCTGGCACCATTCTGGTTTCTTGCAGTTCATGCTGGCCTCACAGATATTCTTAAAAAATAAAACTTAAAACAATAAAATAAGAAGCTGAGTATTTTATTTGAGAGTCTGCAAGAAAAGCCATACTCTTGGTAATGGTGGCACCTTTGGTAGACTTTAAAGATCAGATAAGGGAGAGATTGTTTTGGAGAAAAACTACAAATCCTTGATAGCATGTAACCAACTAACTAATGCAAATGTTTTACCATCCCTGTTATAACCTTCTCTAGTTTTTTATGTAATTGGAAATCTATGGGGAAAAAAAAGTTCTTGAAGTAAAAAAAAATCCTGAAATGATTATAAACCACAATATCGTGTGTTATATTGAAAACACATTATTCAAATACCCAGGAAGTAATGGAGAGAAACTAATCAGGGAAAGAACCAACTTAGAAATAAGGAGAAATTTTCTGACTGTGAGAACAATTAATCAGTGGAAGGGCTTGCCTCCAGACGTTGTGGATGCTACAATACGGGATGTTTTTAAAGAGATTGGACAACCATGTGTGTGAAATGGAATAGGTTGACTGATTGAGCAGAGGATTAGACTAGACCTCAAACTTCTCTTCCAACTCAGTTATTCTGTTATCTAAATTAATAATACTTAATAATTAAATTAATAATACTTAGCTTTGTAGTGACCTAGAAGTATTCAAAGCATTTAAAATATCCGTCCAAGCTTCTTTCTACCTCAGTAATATACTGGCATTGTAACATCAAACACTTCCACTGTTTTAAAATGGATTTTAATGGGTTTGTTACTTTTTTTTACTTTTGTTCTACTGTTTTGTATTGTACTTACTTTGGTTCTGTTTGCTGTCTTGAGTCAGTGCTATAGAAAAAGCAAGGCAGGGCACACACTACATTATAAAAATGCATTATTTCTCTGTGGCAGTGGGAGAGCTGACCAAGAACCATAGATATCCTGTTTTGGAAACTGCACTTTATCCAAAAGATAATTAATATAGTTCAATAAATATAATACCTGCTAATGCTGTTTTACTTCCCTGTATTTTCTTTTCTGGATTATTGCTGACAGGATGGGGGCAGATGCCAGCTCATTCCTTGTATTGCCAAAAATATTTAACCACTGAAATGGGGAACATTTGGTCAGGGGAGGTGTTGCCACCAAACTTGCACAGTTCACTTCTCTAACATTTGTGCTCTATCACACTGCCAGCTTGTTATGAAACATGACTAATTTCTCTAAATAAGGCATAGGAATCTAGTTTGGGAAAGGGTTGAATCACTCATGTCAATCAAATAAGACACTACCAGTAACTGAAGTTCTCGATTTCAGTATCCTTTTAAAAAAAAATGTCTGCATTGTGAAATGATGAAACTGGTTTTTTCATTTTATATTACTCAGCTATTCACAGACTGTTTTAAGGTTATGAGATAAACTCCATTTGGCCATTACCAATAATGAGTGCCTTGTCTGCAGTTTCTAAATAAAGAAACTGTAGACCCGGGGGAAAAAAACTTATGTGAATTTACTCAGAAACACAGTTCCAATCGTATTTCTCCTCCCACTCCATTTCACCATCAGGAAGGCTTACAGAAACTGCTTTAAATCTATCTCCTTAATCTCAGGTGTCAAAATATTACAAAAAGGGGAAACTGGTGCATAATAGCAGAAGTGCCAATTCCAGATATTTTAAATAAGCCCTATACAATATTCCATGGGAACAATTAAAAGAGAATATGGGACATTGGGAATTTCTCAGAAATAAGACACTAGAAGTACAATTAAATCCTATTCCAAACAGAGGAAAAATGGAGAGCAGCTCAGGAAATGATTGTAGACCCATAAGAGTGAAAAGTGACATGCTTAAAAAATGGAAGATAGATATAGTTACCAAGAAGATAAGCTATTAAGTACAGGTAGTCATCGACTTACAACTGCAACTGAGCCCAAAGTTTCTGTTGCTAAATGAAACATTTGTTAAGTGAGTTTGCCCCCATTTTATGATCTTTGTTGCCATAGAAAATCCTGGACCTCCTGTTTGCAGAAGATGATAGGATGGTAACATGGAACAGGGAAAGGTATTCTTAATTTTCCAAAGAAAACTAAGTCCAAATGTTGTATGCAGAACAATTGATACAAGAAACAACTGAGAACACGAAGTAAATAGAGACAGCAGCCCTTGAGTATTATTAACAGAATTAAGGCTCCATGATTAGATCAATTACACCCAAGAGCTTGAAGGAACTTTCAGATGTCACCTTGAAGCTCATTTATGCAACTTTTGGAGAAACTGTAGAGAAATTGTGGTGGACAAACATGGTGCCAGAAGACTAGAGGAAGGCAAATTTTGAAGATATTAAGATCTTCAAAAAGGAGTAAAACTAATAAATACAGCTGGATATTGATACCAGGCAAAACCCAGGGACAGATTATAGTGCATTTAGTTCATGAGTGTTTAGAAAACAATTATTTAGTAGGAATCAGCAATTGCTTCATGAGCATCTCTTATGAATGTATATCAGTGGATTTATGTTGAGTCGGAAACAGGCATTGGCATACTACAAGGCTCCATGTTAGCCTTCTACTGCTTGACATATTTCTAAATTATTTACAAGGCAGATTAGAAAATGCAATTAAATTTATGAATGACACCAAGATGGACAAATAACAATAATCTCAAATAACAGAATTAAGGTTTACCAAGAGCTTGGTAAATTGGAACCATCAGTAGCAAGCAACAAGATGAATTTCAACAAATGCAAGGTCTTTTTATTTGAGAGGAAAAATCAAAAGAATATGTATATGATGTAGGAGAGAGACCATGTTGGATAGCAATACATTTAAACAGGATCTGAGTGTCTGGCAGGTTCACAGGTTCAGTACAAATCAACAAAATGAAACAATTACAAAAGAAAAAGAAAAAAAGCGAACGTCTAGTTTAACAGTGTAATGAACATATATATCAGTATAGGTATCTTTGCAAATATACATTTTGTATGTTTTTGTTTCCTTTTTCCAGATTTTGCAATTTTGTGTATTCTTTTTTAATCCACTGTTCTAGTTAATAATTTAAGAAAAAGGAAAACAACTGGAGAGTACTCCATTGAGGAGGAGGCAAGCACTTGTTGTAAGTGTTTAAACAGATGAATACCCATCTGCTAGGGATCCAGAAATAATGGATTCCTTGCAGGGTAGAAGAGTGGACTAGATCGGGGTCCCCAACCTTTTGGACCTCAGGAACCACCAAGGTCATAATTTTAAATCCCGCGAACCACCAAATTCATAATTTTAAATCCCATGAACCCTAATTCATAATTTTAAGTCCCACAGGCCACTGATATGAATTTAAAAAAAAAAGATAAATACATTTGTAAAATAATGATCAGAGAACTTCCATTTTATTTATATGAAATGCACCTATTTAACATAACAAAATTATAAATGCTTATTTAATTATAACAAAATCGTAAATGCTTATTTA
>JANHGD010006341.1:17575-31811 GCA_027560375.1 Imantodes cenchoa
TGCAGAAGAGAAGCGGCCCTGAAGCCTTCCTTTGTTTCCTGCTGCTTCAGGCTGGAGCTCATGTGGGGGGGGGGAGGGGGAGGTACAACACGGCAAGACGATGGCAGGAGAGAAGCCCCATCCTTTTGCATCCTGTTAAAACTCTCCTTAAGCGAGTGGCTGGCTGCCAGGTGCACGCACACGTGAGAGTGACAGACAGACACAGGTAAACACACACACACAGATACAGAGAGGGGAGAGAGAAAAAGGAAAAGAGAGACAAAGAAAGAAAGAGGCACCAGAGCCGGCAGCAACTTCTTAACGTGCTACCGGCTGATGTTGTCCAAACTCCGCAAGCACTTCCTGCACAAACCCAATAGAGGAGTTTGTGATGCTGGTGTAGCAGCTGCACACCCAGGAGAGCCTCCCTTACATGGCCTTGTGCCAGCTGGTGGTGGCACACTGCACACAGAGCCTGGGTGAGGCAGCGGCGATGACCAAAGCAGTGCGGCGATGGCCACACCACGAGCAGGAGCTCTGCCTGCAGCAAGACCCCAGCTTGGTCCTCTGTGGATTTCACCGCTAGCCTCCATATGGACTTGGGGCAACCAGTGCTGGAGGCAGGGCTGTGGCTGGAGCTGGGTAACGAACTGCACTGCTACGGCGAGCCGAGCCAAGCCATGCCGACTTTCCTGTGTGCCGCCGACTTGCTGGAGCTGTTTTGAAGCTGTTTTGCAGAAGGAACTGTGGCCACTGCTGACAGTGGAGCAGAACAACCTTGAGATTGCTTCGGGCAGTTGGAGGGGGCAGGGGGACTCAGCAATGCCCAATGGCCCCAGCAGCTTCCTGCAGGTGGAGGGAATTGGATGGGCAGTGTCCCTGTGGCCGGTGGGCTTTTGGAAGTGCAAAGCCACCAGGGAGGCCGCAAGGTCTGGCCTCCTGCACCCCCCGAACACCTGTGCGGGGACCCCAAATCCCCTTCCAAAGCCCACATGGGAGGCAGCACTGTGGTGCCAAGTGGGAGCCCCAGTGGGTGCGGCTTGGGCAGGACGTAGCTGTTGCTGGAGCATACCTGCCATGGAGTCTGGCCAAGTGCTCAGCTGGCCATGGGAGGCCTTGGAACAGCGGGGCGTCCCAGGCCAGCTGTAGCACCTGTGGCATTGGGGGGGCAGCAGGGGTCCGGTTGTGCAGTTGGGGGTCCCCTCCCCACCCCTGCAGCACCGAAGCTACGCATGCCCAAACAGCTCTGCGCAGCAAGGAAGAGCAGGCGGGCGGCATGGAGGCGTGTGTTCTAGCAGCCATGGGGCGAGGTGGGCTGTTCCGTTCTTGGGAGGGAATGCCCCCCAAATACAGTCGGGGGACGAAGGGAAGGCTTCAGCATCCCACTGCCTCTGCTTTGCTGTCCGAAAGGGGCTTCTGCAAGAGGCAAGTGGCCGAGCCGAGCTGAGCTTGGCTGTCTCTGCGGGTCCAGCAGCAACAGAGACACCATCCCAGGTGTTCCCTTTAGCGGCGGTTGCCTGGCTGCGCTGAAATGCCACCAACCGCTTCCTCCATTTCCTCGCTGCCTCCAAACTCGCTCCGTGGCACCCTTCTCTGAGCTGCCTCCCGGGGCAGGCAGGCTGGACTCTGAGGAGGCAGGGAAGGAAGAGAAAGGCTGAAGGGGGGAGAGGGAGAAGGTCGGCCGCCAACCAGACAGGGCTCCCGGTGGGAGGAGGGAAATGACTTGGGGAGGCTGTGCTGACAGAAAGAAAGAAAGAAAAGCTTATGACCACAACATTTTGGTTGCTAAGCAAGAGCGTTGTTAAGTGAGTTTCACCACATTTTACAAGTTGGCCATGCCCACCCAGTCACCTGATTACCAAGCCATGCCCACCTGAGGGGGAAGGGGGTGGAGGGCGGTGAGGATGAGTTTGTAGCACCAAGGGGGCGGTGGACTGAAAAAGTTTGGGAACCACTGGGCTAGACATATTAGCAACCTCAACTGTTATCATATGATTTAGCCAATTATTTAGACAAGTATTACTTTTGTTGCTCTTCTCTGCACATTTTCTAGAGTCTTAGCATCTTTTTTGTATTGTGATAATCAGAACTGGGTACAATATTGCAAGTGTGGCCTTAACAGTGCAGTATAAAGTAGTATTATAACTCCTCATAATCTTGATGCTATACCTCTGTTGATGCAACCCAGGACTGCACCGGCTTTTTTGGCAGCTGCACCACACTGCTTGCTCATACTCAAGTGGTGGTCCACTGGGACACCAAGAGCTCTCTTATAAATGTCACTCTTTTTTACAGGGATATTGATCCATAAAGAAAAGCTGATAATGCTATGAAAGTAAGGAGAAACTTTTCATAGACTACCAAGAAAATTCAGCAATCACTATTAAAGCAGCTAAGACTGAATATTTAGGAGAACAAATGAGAATATCTACCTGCCATCTTCATTGCTACGAAAAAATACCAAGAAGGGATCAGATTTCCCAAAAAAATCTTTCTTATCTAATTTGTTTGCACAAAATTGCATCAAAACAGCTTCCTAAAAAAATAAAGGAATAATAGAAATATTAATACATAAATCACATGGACGACGATTTACATTAAAAATGCACAATTTAATTTTTTAATATTCTAATAGCTTAGAATAAAGTTAGAATAAAGAAAAAAGATAATAAAGAAAAAAGATCTTTAAAATATGTATTAGTTCTCTGGATTTTTAATACTAAGATGGATATGGTATCATACATTTTAAGCCCAGAGTCATTATTTTCACTACCAAACTACTAATTAGGAGAAATGATTTCTTTCCTTCCTGGCAGCAAGGGGGAAAAGTTACATGTGAGATGGAAAAATAAAGACATATCAGAGTCAGTGGTTCTGGATCTATGGCAGCTCAGGGGAGCAAGAGTGAATTTCAGAACTGTCTTTTGAGTAGCTTGGCAAATAACAAACTGAATCACGATATTCCTGTTCATTTTCAGAAATAAAGATTGTTGAAGGAAAACATCTGAGTGTTTTGATACTGGAAATGGAGTGAAAATGTTGCTATATGCCCTAAGAAAATTCCAAATTGAGAAAAGCATCCGAGGTCAGCAACCTTCTTCACTGAAGTGGCCAGGGGCCATCCTACCATTACCGCTGCCATTGATAAAGGATCTATTGTTCCACCCACACTGAGATGCCTGGTTAAGGCATCATCCAAAATATTCCCCCAAAGAGGCAGTGAGTGCTCTCTCCCTTCCTCTTGTGAGCTAGATAAATATATTTCTTTTTGGAACCATTGGCTGGATAATTTCAGATAGCAGGTGACTTCTGCTTTTCCAATCACAATGCCTTCTAATAGCAATATTGTGGGTCTGTAATAGCTCGTAATGCAATGATATGGGATTGTAATTCAGTGGTTATCCAGAAAATAATGCCAATATTCAAAAGAAGCTTCTTTTGGTTTGTGGATACTTCCAAGGTAAAGATTAAGAATGAAAAGAACCATACAGTGCTCCTAGGATCCATGCAATCATAGCAAGATAGGGCTAAAATCTGACAATTTTTTTGGTTTTTTTGGTTCTAGTGCAGGGGTGTCAAACTCAAGGCCCTGGGGCTGGATTTGGCCCGCAAAGTGTTCAGATCTGGGCAGTGAGGCTGCCCTGGAAACTGCGAATGATTGGCCCACAGTGCCTATGTCAGCAAAAACAGAGCTCAGGAGGGTTGCGTGCGGCCTTTCCAAACTCTGTTTTCACTGGCAGAGGGTTGCAGGAGGCTGTCGGAGCCGAAAGCAGAGCTTGGAAGCCCGTTTTTGCTGGCAGAGTACTCGGGCCACCCACCTGCGCCCCCGACATGAGTGATGTCGAGCTAGCCACGCCCACCATGGCCACACCCACCCCAGTCCCCCAAGGTCAAACACAACCCTGATGTGACCCTCAATGAAATAGTTTGACACCCCTGTTCTAGTGAGTCTTCTCTCTAGAATCTTTTCAACTTTAGAGAGCCATCATCTTTTTAGGGAATTGGTTACTACTGTAATGAATTACAGTCAAAGGGGAAAGATTTTTTATTGATTCCAGTTAACTATTAGAGAATACTTTCCTTTGTTCCTTCCCTCCCTCCCTTTCATTCATTAGCGGAAGACACTGTGTACCATGCACCTTCCTTCTACTTCTCCCCACAACAATCCTATGATGTAAGGTTGAGCTGATAAGAGAATGACTAGTCATGCTACACAGCGAACCACAATTTTTAATTTACCCGGCAACAGTTCAGTTCCTCTGCTGTCAGTATTATTGTGCCACATTTCTTCCCAGGAATTCCTCTGTTAAAAAAAATCATATAGGTAACTGAAATATAAATGTAAAGTAAGTTCCAAACAAATAGAACACTAGGTAATTTCTATCAGACTTCTTTGCTCTTTCATAAACCGTTCAATAGTACTAACACATGCACTTTTTCCCTAGTTGAAAGGATAGGAAAGAAAATAGAAAGCAATGCAATAGTGACCTACAGTTCCTTGAATTTAATTTTTCCCCCAGGCTTCAAAAAGGAGTATTTGGAGCTAATCACCTACGGAAGGCTCACAGAGACATTACGAGCAAACTTAGTAGGGTAGGTCCACACCTTATCCGGCAGAAAAATAATGGATGTTAATTTATCATTTTTTCTGCTTTCTGGGACACAAAGTGTCTTTTCTTTAAAGTGAAGACTTTTTTTTCCTTTAAAAATAACACAAGTAATTAAAAAAAAAGTTGGAGGATGTATTTTAGGTTGAATACTGTTCACAATTCACACCACTTATAGTGTGCTTCACATATCAGAAGTGCTTTGTTTATTTACATTCAAATTACTATGAAAGAAAAAATTAAATTAACCCCCCCCCCCAAAAAAAACCTATAGTAATGATAATGTGATTACACAAAACAGCCTTTCCCATTCACATAAAGCAGAGTCAAAGAAAATGTTCTTCAATTAAGGAAGAATGCAAAATATAAATATAGTAATGCATTTAATTCAGAGTAAATGTGAGAACCTTAACGACCATAACACATCCTCATACGTAGCAGATGTGTGATGCATTAAAAGTAAAGATAAAGGAATCCCTGCAAATTTTACTCCACTAGTCATTGCTGGCTATAGGCGTGGTACTCATCTCCAATTCAAGGCCATTGAGCCAGCACTGTCAGAAGACATTTCTGTGGTCATGTGGCCAGCATGATGTCACAGGGTACTGTTACTTTCCACCAATGTGGTATCTATTTATCTACTTGCATTTGTATGCTTTTGAACTGCTAGGTTGGTAGGTGTTGGGGCAAGGATGGAAGCTCACCCTGTTGTGTGGTGCTTGGGTCTCGAATGTGGGCTCCTGGCTTTCCAGCCAACAAGCTCAATGTCTTACCTGCTGAGCTACCACCCTCTCACTCCCATATGATACATTTTCTATAATAAATCACTACTTGGTACACTTCTGTTGGACAGTTTTGTGCCAGTGATAGAAAATTCAGATTCAGAATCAATGTCTGATGTACTAATGTTATTAACTTCACATTTCCCAGAACACCCTACAACAGTGCAACCTTTAGGGAAAGCCAAAAAATCAACAAGATCTTAGGACTACAGGGAAGGGAGAACAGTATATGGTCACTTTTCTTCTACTATGATGGCCAAACTGCCTAACTCACTATATTTATCAACATCTGTTACTTTTCAAATAAATGGATGAATAAATGTCCAATATTCCCCATCCAATGTCTTCACAATATAAGTTTTTCAAAATCCTTGACTACATCTTTATATCCACAATATGTCCAATAGCTTAAAACATAATTCAAGACCATTTGTTTGTTTCATTGATGGGAAGTTAAGGCTGAGAAGAGATTTTCAGTAACTCTGCCATATAATCTATTATAACGGCTATAAGGCAACAGAATATAAGCAGCGGTCTCAGAAGCAGCAGAAAGGGGTGCAAGCCAAAAACTGAAAATTAACACAAAGTCAGGCTACTCAGTTCAATCCTTCTTTCAGACATATCCAAAAGCCCGCAACAAGCAAGAACAACAATAAAACAGAGAAGAACATCCTATGAAAATATACAAAATAAAATTTAGGAGTATGCCCCAGGCAAATTGACATTAAGATTACAATGCAGCAGTAAACAAGGGAAAACAGCATTAAGACGTGCATTATTATGTACACTGTGTATACGTTGTATATATAAACATTGCAACATATGAAAGCATACTGCATAAAAACAGCAATATAGCATAGGAAATAAGGATGTGCAGGTCTGCAGTAAACACAAATACAGATAGCCAGCAAAGACTTCGTACATGCTGACAACATGCAAGAGCATAGCAGCATTAAGCTTGGCATAACAGTATAGATAGTCTTCATTTAGCCACCACAATTAGGACTGGCAAGTCAGTCATTAAGTGACTCTGCTTGTAATCTTATAATCCTCAATTTATGACTACAATTGGGACTGGAATCTCAGTTGTTGTGTGAGGTGATTGTTAAATGAAACACCATGTCTTCACTCAACAACTTCGGGAGGTAGGGGAGACCTGGGAAGTCCAGCGCTTACTGGTGTGTGGAAACTTGCCATGAGGCTGTGAGGCCTTGGCTGACTATAGGACCCACCAGCATGCAGAAACCTGCTTCAGGCCAGGAGAGCCATGTCTTCTACCCACCTCACCGTATCCAGTCCACTTACATTTGTCTTTTTCTGCAGCTTCTAACAGGCACACCCAGCCAATGGGAGGTGTAGCTAGAAACCTAGTGAACATGATCTCTTTGAAGGGTGAAAAGAGTAGTAAGTGTCTTTCTAGACTTCACAACGGCTAGATTTCTAGCCTTGCATTGGCTGAGCCTGCCTATCCACAGCTGCAGAAAAAGTCAAAAAGTAAGAGGAATCAAGCGTGATTGGGTGAGGAGAGGGCCCAGGCCTCCAGGGCATGGTGGGGCAGCAAGAAGGGCTGGGCTTCCCAGGCATGATGAGGTAGGAAGAAGTAGCCAGTGAGCAGGCTGAGGCCTCCAAATACATAGTAACTTTATGCATGCTGGTGGGTAGCTGAAATGGGGAAAGATAAGGAGGTGGGGGTAAGTTGCAGTGTGATTGAATGGGGCACAAATGTCAAGTACCCAAATTTTAATTACCTGTCCATGGGGCTGTTGCAAAGGCCGTACCTTTGGACATAGGTTGTAATTCCCTTCATTCAGTGAACAAAGGGAAGTACCAATGGCTGTAAGTCCAGGACTACCTGTACATTCAGCTCTCCTTTGTTCTACAGATCTGCAAAGTTTATAAATATGAAGTCCGGCTGCAAAGTTACTTTTTGATTACCATTCCATTGGGCACTAAATGAGTCAATCACTAAATGAGGACTACCTGTACAGCACTTGAAAAGATATCCAGCCACTATAAATGACTATAAATTATAAGCATACATTATAAGCAGCAAAATGTACCAGAGTCGCTTTGCAGAATGAGATGGGCGGCGTATATAAATGTAATAAATAAAGGCACACAGTCCCACAGCCATGTATAATGCCACTCCGAAGCACATGTATGCAACAATATATAGCCATTCCAAATGAAAGCAGCAGCTACTCTCCCTCCAACAACAAATACACACTTCTGCAGGCTACTTCGATCAGCCACTTTTGCTTTGGCAACCAGGTTCCACCAAGGAAGTTTCAATCTGCCAAACAGATATCTTACTTTTACAATTCATGGACTTATATAAAACACTTATTTCATAGCAATAGGAATGTATTTTTATCTAGGGAGAAGTACTCTTGTTTCTGATTTTTTTTGACATTATATACATTTATATAATGCTATATATATGTAATATAGGACAAAAAGAAAATATTTTTAAATGTTTGATTTTATTTAAGATATTTAAATTCTTCATGTAACTGTATTTCAAGCAGCTCTATTTTACAATACAATTTTAAAAATCAATACAAAAGTATCATACATTCAAAACCAACTTAACAACTGAATTTAATTGGCGAGGAAACAATGTATATGTTGGAAGAAAATTTTACACCTACAGGGTTGGAAATGAAGATGTCCCCTCTGTTTGAGTGAGAAAACAATTATCTCAAACAATGACTTTGTTGGGGTATAATGATTACCTGTAATTTCAGATCAATGGAGTCCTTGGTGCTACCTGAGCTTGGTTATTTTCAGTGCTGATAATGTTGCCTAGTTTGGTAATAAAACATCTGCAAGAAAACCATCAAGTTCAGAGAGCACCAAGGACTCCACAGTTCAACCCCGAGCTACAAATATTATCTTCTATCAGTTTCAGATCAACACTGTGAGAACAAATAAATATTATGAAAACAATATTGGGCTTACAACAACATAGCGCTGCTAAATTTGTGTCATTAAAAATGTGCTTACATAACTGGTTTTTCTAATCTGCTTCCTTGTGACCCAACGATCTCTCCTAACGTACAGAACACTTGTCCCAAGAAATCCTGAAAATCACACAAAGTTATGGAGCTTAGACATTGTTCCATCTGCAATATTCCATCCATATTCGCTACATTTATCGGCACAGGAAATGCAATACTTATGAACAATTTAGGTATAAAATCAATTGGGAATAATTAAATTAAGCCACTCAGGATCACTTCAAAAGTGAGATGGGTGACGTGTAAATTTAATAAATAAATAAAACAAATTATGTCTGGATGTAAGAATTAGTTTATGAGTACAGAATGACCACAAGTAAGTCAAGAGCTCATCATACATACTCACTGCTCTCAATCCTTTATGACTCTGTACAGTATATGAAATTTGCTACAGATATTACTAATTTGAATGGAACATATTACTACATTTTATCTGAAAACAGAATAAGTGCAGCTACTTTTTAAAAAAAATACACAAAGTAGCAAGCTTTAAACAAATACCTTCTCCAATATCTCACTTCATCCCCACCTCATAAACTTTCTTGTGAATTTCATTCCAGTTTTCATTCTGTATTGAATCCTGGAGGCTGCCTGGACAAGTTATCTTGGCAACATTTTTGGAAGTGGTTCGTCGTCACTGCCTTCTTCCTACAGCTGAGAAAGGATGACTGACCCAAAGTCACCCAGATACCTTTGTGCTTAAGTTGAGACTAATTTGTAGTCTGGTGCCTTAATCACTATACCCAACTGGCTGCCAGATTCCCAATTCATAGAAAATATTATATGGATAAATTTGTAACATTAAATTAACACACTTACATGCTTTGAAAGGTTTGGACTCTTAGAATCAACATCATACCTATAAAGAAATGATAGATTTATTTCATATTTTTAAGCAAAAATATTCAAGGGCATCCTGGAGTTGTTTTCTAAAGCTAGCATAGAGAGACAATGAACAAGATAAAGCCTATTATGTGAGAAACCTGCTTTCCAGGTTTAGTTTAACCTTGCACCTTGGGGCTAAATCAATCTCTAAAATGGAAAACCAGCCAACAAACAAAAAGTGATAAATAACATGCATAGCACCAGAAGTAGGTTCCCATTGGTTCTAACCAGTTCTTTAGAACCGTTAGTAAACCAGGGGTGACTTCACAGAGCCAGTTCTGTCGCTGCTAGTCCGTGGGTGCCACCATTGGTTTTTTGCTTCTGTGCTTGTACAGAAGCTAATTTTTGCTTCTACGCATGCGCCGAGGTTTGGCACTGCGTATGCACCCATGCAATGTGCAATGCGCACACAACCCCATGGCACAGGAGGAAGCAAACCAGCGGCGAGGTAAGTTAGAACCCACCCCTGCATAGCACACATAGGAAGTAAGCATAAATCCCTAATTCTAACTGGCATTCCAGTGCATTTGACAGAACGTACCGGTAAATGGTATAATTGTGAAGTTATTTTTTGTCTTTTGATTTGTACTCTGCTAAGATTATAGTATCTATTTAAGCATGGCTTCACAACTTTATTACAAAGCCCACTGGAAATACATTTAAAAAGATAAAAAAACTGGATGGGGTTAGGATCTCAAGTTTTCAGATGTTTTAGCATTTTACAAGGGATAAAAAGTTACTTTATAAATTTGTCCCTACAAATACTATGCCACCCATTTTGCTCAACTACCCCTCAAAATGCCAAAACAAAAAAATAAAAATTCTACTGAATCGGGAGAAAGGCCCTGCACTGTCTATGTATGAGAGGAGTGTTTACTGCACATCTATATTGAAAAATACCTATATACATTTGCAACAAAAATACATATCCCTCTGAAGGGCTTATTGCATATGTCAATTACAAACATTGTTTATTTATAGGCCACTCTAGACAGTGTACAAGTTAAAAACAGCATTCAAAATAGTAAACCCCCCAAAGGTATTAAAAATCCAAGGACTAAAACACTAATGCATAGAAAAAATTCTGACTTCTCCCTCACTGGGCACCTACTATTGGAAGTAGCCAGGTTTTCAAGTCTTGATTAAAGAACAGGATGCTTGGAGCAATTTGAAATTCTGGGGGAATGCTGCTCCAGATGGTGGGCACTATTAACAAGATAACAATAGCAATACCACTTAGACTAATATACAGCTTCACGGTGCTTCACAGCCCTCTCTAAGTGGTTTACAGAATCAGCATATTGCCACCAACAATCTGGGTCCTCATTTTACCCACCTTGGAAGGATGGAAGGCTGAGTCAACCTTGAGCCTGGTGACACTTGAACTCCTGACTTGCTGGCAGTTGGCAGTATTAATCTGCAATACTGTATTCTAACCACTGCGCCACCACGGCTCTTCATGGCAAAGCAATGAATGCCAAATTTCAGACAGTTGGCAGTCAGCAGAAGTAACTTGCAATACTGCATTCTAACCACTGTGCCACCGCGACTCCTACATGATCCCCTCTAATAATACTTTTAAATGTTGGTAAACAGTACTTGGGTATCATTATCCATATATTTCTATTTGTTTTTCTTAAGTAATCAAGCAAAACAAATGATAAATTATTATGATGTGGCATTAAACTTACATTCTTGATTTACCATATAAACGAAGATACATGACAACAAAACCTGGTTTATGGCCTCACGTTGAAATTTGCATTTAGTTATTCTTATTTAAATGATGTAAAAAGGACCATGCTGCAGGCAGCATGAACTAACAACATTCACCACAGATAATCAGAATAAATCAGGAACTGTAAGAGATCCTTGCATGAGAATGCAAACTTTGAGAAAAGCCTCTACTATAAGTAACATAGTAGTTTGAATTACTAATATGAACCAACTCATGTATTGCATTTTAGAAGATTTGTGATTGAGAATATCTTATGACAACAACTAATTCATGCTTTGTTTGTTATTTTAGGTTAGCGGCAGATCTGAAACTACTTTGATGTCAAGAAAAATTACTGGGATGAAAAGAGCTTTCAGGTCCAAGCAAAATCAATATGCTTAAACTGCCTTTTTACGTTAAAATTAAAAAAAACACCAGTAAATTGTCTGCAGACAGAATGTGCTTTTGAACATTTAAAACTAAGTTTCCCATACAAACTTAGAATTAGAAACTCCAAGTCTTATTTATACTTATTTAACCAGAAAAATATTTTTGAGGTATTGTATTCAATTTTTCAATTTGGGAAATATACTCTGCCAAAACTGACTTTAAAAAAAAGATATTGGCAATTATTTCTGAGTTTAATTCTGCAAACCATATAACCATTGGGCAGTAAGATAATAGAGTTCATTTCTGACTCTCATTACTTAAATTATCTTTATCTTCTGGCAGAAGAAAAACAGATTATGGTAATATGATTTCATGTATTTATCTGTTATATTTTTGTGAAATATAAGAAATAATTTCTACTGTTATTTAAATTAATTCCTGATAAATTGATACATCCTGACCTGCCTGCAGCACAGGACAGTTTTTACACTGTCTCAACCTGGAAATAGACTATAAAATAGTGAAAATTAGGATTTTAGAAAATAGTTTTCCACACAAGATTTTTATTGCAGTCTGTTTTTCAAAATCAATTCAGCACTTCATTACAATTTAAACGGCTATAATAAAATATGACTTATTTAATGCAAGTAGTTTACTGATAAAATAGCTATCTGTACTATTACGATAGATCAATTCACTTATATTATCAAAATCCAAGTTTATTAGTAAACTTACAAATCAAATCGCAGGTTCTGTCTCTCCTCAAAAAAGTAATCCATTATAAATTTTCTTACAAAATCTGGGTTCAAAGTATTGTCAATTACTTCTGTTCTTCCAAACTATAAAAGAATATTTTAAAGAAAATGCATCAGTATATAAATATCTGTCTGTACATGTACACCTCAAATAAAAATATCAAATTAAAAAATATGAACATACGTGAACAAATCATGGGCCAGTTTAAAGGGTGGAAATGAGACACTTTAATTAAAATGAAGTACTGGTACAGAAAGTTTCAGTCCTCACAGAAATAAGTATTCTCAGAACCTATTCCCAAATATTTATCTGATCTATGTAATATGTTAATATTATTTTTCTACTTAATAAATCCAAAATTGACTACAAAGGGGTATAACTAAAATTTGCTTCAAATTATACTTTTGTTAAATACTCAGATTTCATTAAGAAGCCATTTATCCCAGTCTGTCATTTTTTGAGTAAGTTTTTTGGCTCTGCAATCACTTCAGATGTTTGGATATAGAGCATATACACAAACAAAATCACTTCCTACACTCATATGCATAACATCATTTCCATAAACATCCTACTCTTCTTCTGGGAGAGGAAAAAGTCTTTTTTTTTTTTTTTGGTCAATAAAATTGGAAGGATTTTCAGCCCATATCCAGAATGAAACAGGAAAGCAAAAAGCTTCCCTTTTTTATTTCTAGGAAAGTCTATTCTAATAAAAAGAAGGACTAGAGGTGACATGATAGCAGTCTTTCAATATTTGTAGGGTTGTCACAGAGAATAGGAGGTCAAATTATTCTCCAAAGAAACCGAGAGAGGGACAAGAAGTCATGGATGGAAGCTTAGTCAAAAGAAAATTATAATACCTAGAATTAAAGAGAAATTTCCTACCACTGAGAACAATTAATCATTGGAATGGCTTGCCTCTACGGCTTCTGGGTGGTTTATCACTTGAGGTTTTCAAGAAGCGATTGGACCACACTTTTTCCAGAATAATACAGGGTCTCCTGCTTGAGCAAGAGGCTTGACTAGAACACCTCCAAGGACCCTTCCAACTCTGTTATTCTGTAATTCTCCCAGCGAGTTAAGTGAAAATTAGTGCATTTTTATTGCTAATGGCAACAAAGCATTAATTTAGGCTCAGTTTACTTCCCATTTCTTTCCAGTGAAAAAAATAGTACTTCTTGGCCTGCTCACCTGACTGAAGGCCTTTGGCTATGTGAAACTGTTATATACAACCCTTTGGGTGTTCACTTATGCCCTGATTATTTTTTCCTCTGTTGTAAACTCAAAAAAGAATTGATCCTAGTATATAAATTTTTTTATATAAAGGCAAGACAATGCACCAATAACTGTATCTTAAGTATGCCTGAAAAACAATATATGTGTGTTTGTTTCCAATTTTAAATTTTCAAAGGCTTTTTATAAATATCAGAACCAAATCATTATTTGCTTATGTTTTTATTTAATCCTGCACTGATTAATAAGAGGTAACAAACTATGAAGAAAGTTTTGTAATAAGTTTATTTTTCATATATAACCACTTTCATCCTAGCAAGTGGTTGTACATGAAATATAATATTCAATGAGTATGGGAGAAGAGTAAGTTTCTGCATTACTTGATCTCAGAAGAACACACAAAAAAGGGGAATTGACACTGCAGGTAATCCTTGAACCACCACCACAATTGAGACCAGAATTCCTGTTGCTAACCAAGGTGGTAGTTAAGTGAGTTGGTCTTGATTTTACAATATTTTTTGCCATTAAGCAAATCTGGCTTCTCCCATTGACTTTGCTTATTGGAAGCCAGCTGGGAAGGTCACAAATGTCAATCACAGTATCCCAGGATCTTGCAACCATTGTAAATACATGCCAGTTGTTAAGTGCTCGAATGTTGATCACATGACTATGAGAATGCAAGAGTTGTTAAGTGCAAGGAATTACCTGTAACAAAATCTGGTGTGTGTGTGTGTGTGTGTGTATACACACGCATGTGTATGTGTATATGTGTAGGCATATACATATGTGTGTGTGTGTGTGTGTAGCATGTGTATATGTGTGTTGTGTATATGTATGGGTTGATATATACTTTCCTTTGAGAACAGCCAA
>JANHGD010006345.1:77556-92052 GCA_027560375.1 Imantodes cenchoa
ATGCTGTCTAGATTTGCCATAGCTTTCCTCCCCAGGAGCAAGCATCTTTTAATTTCTTGGCTGCAGTCCCCATCTGCGGTGATCTTGGAGCCCAGGAAAATAAAATCTGTAAACGGATTAGCTTTACAAATTAATATTTCAACAAGATTGGTAGAACCCAATAAAATATAATTGTTAAAAAGATCTGTGTTCAGATATCAATGTCTAGCCATTGAAACGCAGTGTCATTTATATTTTAAAAAATCTGATACTGGACTGCTATATGCCCTCAGCTTACAACTGGTCAGGATGTGATCTACAGTTTGACATAAGATCCTGCAGTCACATGGAGGGGAGGATACTATGCCCCAATTATAAAGAGAACCCTGCAGACGTCATGTGAGGTATGAGTCCTATTCAGGCAAATATCTGTAGCTCAGATGTAGGATGTGGATGGAGGATATTGAGACAGTTTGTAATCAGAGAGGAATTTTAGGAACCTAGTGCATTTCTGAAGTAATTCACTCTCATTCAGTTAAATGTTTCTTTAATTTTTTCTTAACTTTGTAAGTGACAGAGAGATTTAAACAATGACACTAATGCAATTCCTCAAGCTTCTAGTTGCGTTTCTTCTTTCCAATGAATAGTAGCATGTCTGGTTCCTCAGAAAAGAAAAAATACAACTATGACATATGTGATCAGAGAGCCAACGTGGCTGACTATCGCTGTAATAGGATTGATTGTTCATTGTGCAGTTAAAGATTTGATGCACAGAATTCAAATTATGTTTACACTTTCATAAATATAGGTCTTCAGAGCTGTTAATTCTCCTGCCAATATCTGCATCTCTCTCTCACAGTTTGAAATCTAGATTTCACTTTATTGTTTAGAGGTCTAACAAAATCTGGGATGTCTGATTAGGCATAATAAATCTGCCATTGTAGTTGCTTAAATTACACAGCACTCAAAGCATATCCGAAGACCCAGCTCCAGGCAAACAAATAATGCTCTGGTGCGGACGTTTCAAGATAACCATCAGAGTAATAGCTTTTGATTTGAACTTGCTTTAGTTGCTTTTAGAATGACAAGTAAAATCAGAGCAATTTGCTCCGATCAGATGTCAGTCTTTTGAAAACTTGTAAGTAATAACACTTACCATAATATAACCTCTATAATTTGAAAGTGTAGATGGGGTAAAAAAAAAATCAGTCGAGTTTATGAAACCTAAACAATTTGATTCTTATTCTTTATGTTTTTCGCATCTAACATACCTATAACTTACATATCTGAAGAATTTTGGATTATTATTTTTTATGTAACTAATGCAGAACAAACTCAAATGTATAGTCCTGTTATAAAATTATAGACAGCTTTGGTCACCACACTACAAGAAATATATTGACAATATGAACCCATACATACAGCCTGAAATGCTATAAGCCAGAATGTTATTTTTTTGGAGTATCATTTTTATATTATGGCATAGACATTTATACACATCATATATCAAATACAAATGAATTGTGTGAAACAGCACAAAACCTTGCTCCTATATCACGTAATTGACTGCTTCCTTTAAAAAAAAAGGTTATCAAATTATTGTAAATGGTGAATAAAGACAAATACAATCAAGGAAATTTGCAACTCAGAAACACAATCATCAAGTTTTTCAACTGTTTAGGTGTTTTTCCTGAACTCATATATAACTGGCTAATTTGATCACGATAGGCATGCCTGGAGCACTCAAAATATTAATCTGAGAAAGAGGAGAGTATTTCTCACCATTATTGTTCTAGCAAATGTTTGATAAATTATTAACTCTTTTTTTCACCATTATTTCCTTCCAAAACTTTGGATCTAGAGCACGGGTTCCCAATCTTGGCAACCTTAAGATGCGTGGACTTCAGCTCCCAGAATTCCCCAGCCAGCTGGCTGGCGGGGGAATTTTGGGAGTTGAAGTCCACGCATCTTAAAGTCGTCAAGTTTGAACAACACAGGTCTAGAAAAAAAGAAGCAGCAGGAACCAAGTACCTGGTAGCAGCGGCAAATGCAACAGCCCGAGCAGCTGTTGCTTCCTCCAACTTCTTCCTTTTTTTTTCTTCCATCAACTGCTTTTCTACAAAGGTCCGTGCTTCTTGCTCTGCTTTTAGCTTTTTCTCCAATTGGCCGATGGTCTGCTTATCTTTCTGTTTCATTTGTACAGCATTATGCAGTCTGGAAAAAAAAAAAGATAAAGTCTGTAATATCTGTGTGTAAAATGGGAAGAAAACCACTCATCCACCCAACCAGCTTTGAATAAAAGCGCTTTATAATAATAGGTCTCCAATCCCTATGTCTATCTTGAATTACTGACCACTTATAAAAGACTCTCAAATAAACTCTTTCAACTGATTGAAGTTGACACTTCTAGGGTTCCGATCCTGACCTGCATCCATTTTTCAGAGATTTTGTTTTAAGAGAAATTTTACATGATGACACGAATGTGATGCTACTGCTGTGCACACATTTTCCTCAACACGTTAAAAGCCAAAATTTCCAACACGGTTTTCAGGAGTGGATTCGGAAGAACTGCCTAATAGTTAAAAGCAAGTCACCAGTGACATCAATGACTTAGCAAGAAAGAGACTAGGTTATCGGCTGGATGGATTCAAGCAGAAGCTGGACAGCCATTTGTCAAGCTGTCAGGAAAGCTTTGCTTCAGACCTATGCGCTGCAGAGGGGACACCACCAATGGCTGAGAAGTCTTTTCTCACTATAATACCGTTAAGATATTATTATCTATTTAATGAACTGAAAATAACTAGGGACTTAGCCTAAGACCGTGATGGCGAACCAATGGCACGTGTGCCACAGGTGGCATGCGGAGCCATATTGGAGGGCACGCGAGGCACTGCTCTATGTCAGCTCCAGCTTGCATGTGTGTGCTAGCCAGCTGATTTTTGGCCTTGGGGAAGGCCATTTCGCCCTCTGGAGTCTGTGTGCATGTGTGGGTATGGGGGGATTGTGCGCATGTGCAGGGACAACGGGGGGTTCCATGCGGAGGGAGGGAATGGGTGTGGGCATGTGCGCACATGCTAGCACACGCACACACACCCTTTTGGCACGTGAACCAAAAAAGATTCGCCGTCACTGCTCTATCTTAATAGTATAGCCCAATACTGTTTCACTGCAATCTCATTTTTTAAAAAATTGTTCGTAGAATAAATCCAGTTCAATGGAAGGTATTTTCCTTAATTTTCTAAAAAGAGAGGAAAGGGTTTTGACATATTCTGAATGTGTCACTTCACTGATAAGCCGGATTCAGTCCTTAAGCCTTGCTATTTATAAAAATAAGGAAAAAGGAAAAGCAAGGAAAAAGTAAGACCCCTTTAATTCTGGGTTATTCCAACCCACCCACCCCCTCGGATTGAATTATTTCTCAACATAGGTGATACGAAACTGCTGATCGGACATAGCAGGGCAGCGCACTCTTAGCACTGGTGTGGATTTGTCATCTGTGTCCTTCTCGATTCACTGCCTCCAAATCATTTGTCATTAGTAACAGCTCACACTGAGAACAAAGTAAGATGGGAAATCTTTGATCCCTCAGCAGTGTGGTAAAAAGGTAATACCGAAGAAACTGCAAAGCCAAAGCATAGTTGGAAGCAAACATCCTTTAAAGGTGGGAAAGCAACTACAATCAATCACTCTTTCATGTAGTACTTTTGCTTCGGAGAATTTGTTTTGTTTTGTTTTGCAAGCCACACTTAATGTATTTTACAGAGAGGTCCTTTGGGCAACTTGAGGGAGGTGATCAGGAGATATCAAAATGACACAGTGCTGCTATGTTAATACAGTCATAATGAATTGTCAGCTGGCTATAATACAGCAGTATGCTGTTTTTGGTAAGAAAAGAAAAATACAGAAGGAAAGGGAAAAAAATACAACGCAGAAGGTAGATTTTCTTTCTTGCTATTTTTTTTTTGTTAAAGTTGCTTAAAGCCAATGTGCAAGAAGAAATAATACTTTTTCTGAAAAAAATAAAAGGGCATAAAAGCAATTGCTTAAGAAGGAAAAGTATCAGAGATAGTACTTTTGAATTGTTTGCCAATGAGCTTGTGGAGGCAAATTAAAGAGTTGGTTGTTACCCGTTAAGTCCCTCAGGCATAAGGTTGGTTATCTGAGGCAGCGGTCCTCAACCTTTCCAGCATGGCGGCCTTGTGGGGGTGGGAGGGAAGAGGGGATAGTTCTGTGAAAATGGCACGTCGCTTGCACAAATGGAGCTTCGCTGTTTGTGCAAATGGAGTGTCTGCTGCTTGCGTAAGTGGAGCTACGTGCCGAACAGGCCACAACCTGGTTTATTTATTTTATTTATTTATTTAGTCATATTTATAGGCCGCCCCAACTCCCGAGGGACTCAGGGCGGCTGAGGGCCACAGCCGGGGGACCCCTGATCTGAGGGATTATCTGTCTCCAATTGTTTCTGTCTGTCCAGTAGATTGGGCAGAAGTTCCGTCTGTCATGGAACTGAGGAAGCGTGAGTTCTCTGTTGTTCTACCCACCCTCTGGAATAAAGGATTCAAGCAGCACATACTCTTCTAGGGTTCCAAACAGCCTTTATGACAATGGTTCTCAACCTTCCTAATGCTGCGACCCTTTAATAGAGTTCCTCGTGTTGTGGTGACCCCCCCAACCATAAAATAATAAAATTATTAGGAAATTCTGGGGTGGGATCTAACTTACCTTGCTGCTACATGCATGTGCAAAAAAAAAGAAAAAAGAAAAGAAGATAGCAACGTACACGCAGTGCCGGAAATTCAGCTTCTGCACATGGTCAGAAGTTCCCATGGTACAGATTTTTTTTTTTTTTTGCAGTAGTCTATTTGCATGTTGGTGAAACCGCCTGGAGATGGATAGAGGAGCAGTGTCTCAGTTCCTAAGACCATCGGAAATATGTGTTTTTCGATGGTTTTAGGCAACCCCTGTGAAAGGCTCGTTCGACCCCCAAATGGGTCGCGACCCACAGGTTGAGAACCGCTGCCTTAAGACCTGGCCCTGTTTTCAGACCTGGATTTAGTGTGTTTATGAAGCCCTTGTTGTGTTTTTATTGTGTTGTGTTGGCTGTTTTTAGTCGAGGCTTTATGTTTTGAAATTGTTTTGTGTATTTGGATTTTGTAAATGTCCAGAGTCTATTGAAATGGACAGCCATAGGAAATCCAATAAATGCATAAAAAATAAAAATGTCAGGTACAATGCCACCCGGGCATTTTTACTACACTTGGAACTAAAAACATTACAGGGTGGATAATATGTCTCTCTACCACTGCCTTTAAAATCTACATTAGTGATCTAGTGTAGCCCTTTCCTATTCAACCACTGATCTTAATTTACTCCCTTACTGTTTTTGGCTCGAAGACAGACTGGGACTGCAGTAGACTTATGTTCTTAGTATTTTTAAGAATTTTAGTGTAAAGGCATCACTTCAGGGTTTTTTTAATACAGTTTTTACTAAGAAGCTTATTAAGGTCAGAAGCATTAGCAGCTTCATTGTCTTAGCTTCACTTGACAAGCAAATTAACCATATTGCATTCCACTGAGAACACTGTGTTCAAAGCCTTAGCTGATAAACAGTTTAAACTGCAAGGTGAAAGCTTGTTTTTCCCCTGTACTCAGCCTGGCCACTCTAAGCAGATACACTTACCAATGACAATGGGAGCTTTTAAATTGTATTTTATTCTAAACTGCCTTGAAATTGTATGGTCGGGAGATATACAAATTGGTGTAATAAGTAATAAATAAGATACACAATGCAGAGGAATAGATAGATGAATGCACAACTTAACACTGTTGACAGTGTACAGCTTAGAGTGGCAGGTAACATTTCCTTAAAGTAAAGGTTCAATGGCTGATATTGCAAATATCTCTTCCAAGACAAGCAATTCAGTGAAATTTTCAAGACAGAAATGTCTACTCCGAACATGATTTGAGACTCATATTATATATCCTATTGATCTATATGATTAAATTGCTGCAGTGAACTGAAATTCCGATTGCCATTTAAAATGTCTATTATGCCACTCAATTTTAAATGAAATCTGAATAGTCCGGAGTAGCAGAGTTTTAACTACTCAATTAAAATCAGACTATCTGCTTTCTAGAAAGATTGAAATATAAATTATCTTTGCCTCCTGGAAAGCATTTAGCATAATAAAGAAAGTAGGACAATTGTTCCAAAGCAGTTGGCAAAAGTTCACCCGTTACAAATGCCTAAATCCCTGCTAAATGAACTGTGCAGTTACGCTATTGGCACTAAAATGTGCAAGGGAAGTTGATAAATACCTTATCAAATCATACAGATTTGGCAGTTAATTAATTTTAAGAACTCCATCCTGAAAGCAATGTCATTCTTGCATAAACTGTACCATATTTTCTATTTCAAAATTATCTGTAAGTTATTGTTCTTCTGACTCTGAAGGTACTTCTGTTGACATCTTGGGGTCAGGGGAAGATATTTCATATGAAGGGAAAGAAAAAAGAAAAACAAAAGCACAGTTCCTACATGTTTGATCAAGCTATCATATGTACCACAAAAGTACATAGTTCTATGGAATATGACAGTTTTCAGTATATCAAAACATATTTATTGTAAACCACCTTTCTACGTAGTGCAATGGTAATTGGACTTACAGCCTAACTAAAAAGTCCACTCTAGAAATAATATAGAATATTTTTAATTCACAGGTTCTGATGCTTACTACTGCACACAAGGCAAAAATATACCATATGGACATTGAAATGCGGAAATTCATTTGATCTTTGAATCCTACCAGTTAACTGATTTATACATAAAAATATAAGAAACTATGAATAAGGCTTCAATTAACTTTCTAAACCAGAAAGAACATGAATTATGTATGTTTAAAAACAAAACCATTCTATTTGAAATCCTGTCAAATTATCTGAACAATCAACAAACCTACTATTAATGTTATTGTCTATTGGGAATGAGAAACAAACACAGATAATAAAGCCCTTTCATTTATTTTAAATTAATAACTCCCCAATTATATTCTAGCCATATCTGCATAGCCATGACCCTATGTCTTTCTGGAAAGCCTTAAAAATATAGCTTTTCAGTTGTCCCTGGGACAAAACAATTTGTGATGCCACATCACATATCCATCAATACTGGATATATTAATCCTTGGCTGTTTGGGTTCCCCATGAATATCTTAATATCCTTATTCTGTTTAAATAATTGGAGTTGCATAGCTTATAAATTCAAATAAATAAATAAAAATATTATTTGGATCTTAGTTTTATTTTAATACATTATGAAGCATCTAGAATAGTGGTGGTGCAGTGGTTAGAATGTAGTACTGCAGGGTAACTCATTCCCCACTCCAGGAGTTCAATTCTGAGCAGCTCAAGGTTGAATCAGCCTTTCATCCTTCCAAAGTTGATAAAATGAGGATCCACATTGTTGTGGATAATATGTTGACTCTGTAAACCTCTTAGAGTGGGATGTAAAGCACTCTGAGGCAGTATATAAGTCTAAGTGCTATTGCTATCTAGAGTCACCTCAGCTTATAAATTGATTGAAGTAGTACATAAATTGAAGTAGCTTATAAGTACCTTACTGTAATCTAAATACAGTAGGGTGCTTCTGCATTTAAACTTGGATGTAGGAAATGACGCAGCTGAGCCCGCGGATGGGTCGAATGCACCATCAGTTTAGAGTCACTTTGCCCCTATCAGAGACCTAAGTTCAGCCCTCCTTGAAGTCCATTGATTCTTATCTGGTGCCAATTTGCCTTGACCGTTAGTAGATTAGATTCTTGTGTATAGATTACATGAAATAAACTTATAGTGCTTTTGAACCCTATCCTGACTTGTGATTTCTTGCGCCTGACATTAGCCATTCAGTTTAATCTGCTAATATACACTGAATAAATGAAACAAACTTAAAAGAGAAGATCTGATAAGTCATCATGGCTTCTTTGCATATAGGGGCAAAAAATATTTTCCTTTCCTCAAAAAGGATAAAATTTCTCTTATAAATTACTATATATTTGTTCGCTTGAAAATCCATAGTATTAAGGAGATTCATGCAACTGCAATCCCTTAAGATATGCTATGACATTTCTTCACATCTATCTATTTTTTCCTTTCTATATTTTACTTTCTTTTCACTGCTTATGAAGCACAGCGGGTACAAAAAGGTTGCAGATGTCAACTGACACTACTTTGTGATGCCAGATGTGGCTCTGTACTTGCCTAGTCATATTTTAGATAAAACGGATGTTCCCGACCTTTCATTTTTTTGATGACTACAATTTGATCTTCAAAGGGTAAGAAGAACCATCACATCACTCTGGGGACTGTCTGCAAACACACAGTATATGTCATTTTCTCCCTTACTATGAAAGAGAAACTGATTTAACTTTATTACAACTGAAGTAGAAATAAGAAAAACAGTTGAAATAAGTTGTTTGTAGACTTTGTAAGACTGTATTATTTCATCTATTAAAAAAAGTAAGCAAAAATAATAACTGTAAAAAAACCAACTTGATTTACTGACACTCAACTTGTGATGTTTTCCTCTTAAGCACGTCAAACATCAGTTTTCAATCTTTTAATTTTAAAAGAAAAATATATTAGTTAGAAACATTTTTTCAGCAAAACAACATATGCAGCAATATAGTACAATATTAAATAAACTTGGAAATTATTTTGGAAAAATGCAACGAATGCCATACCAATTTAGCTTTCTAACACTAGATACCGGGCCAACTCTTTCATAGTGCTTTAAATACTGCAGTTTGTCTCAAAAATAGCCTATATTTTCCCTTGGTTAAGCACTATTTTTAATTAAGTCATCCAGCTGTGCACGCAGTTAGTAAGTGGTTCAGCAAACACTGAAAATTCAACACTTCCTATTCTGTTTCAAAGACAAAATTAGATGTTCCTCAATCTAAACTCTAAATGAGGAGGAGGAGTAAAAATGCACTGGGGATAAATTTTGAGGCCATACATGCACAGAATGGTAAGCCAGAATTCTAGTAGGAATTAGCCTACTGTAAATTATTTTTAAATTAAATTTATAAACCACCACAATTCAACAATTCTTGATGCTTTACAAAATTAAAATATACTTACATCAGAATCTAAACTACAAATAATTTACCTCCAAAGCCCACTGGAACAATTATATTTGGATCTGGAAGGTTACTGCAGATACAGTCAATTTCACCTCCAGAAGGAGTGGGTTCCAAAGAATCACCACTATCAGTGAAAACTATTGTTTCCTGGCCTTAGCCCCACTCATCTCTTATGACAAGCATTCCAAACATGCAACCATGGTCCCAGATGGTAGTCCTGAAGATAACTAGGTGCCAAGTCATAAAGAGTTTATAGGTTAAAACCAGCAGTTGAATTGGACCAAGAAACCCAGTGAAAACCAATGCTGGTCCTGCAATGTTCATATTCTATTCAAAATCTGCCAGATAGCACACAGGTCACAGCAATTTCAAATAAATGCAGTTTTTGAGTAGTCTTCAAAGGCAGTCCCACTGCACTGCAGCAGCCCAAATGAATAGTGATGAAGACATGAATCACTGCAGCAAAGCCATGCTACAAGTGTGGCTTAAACTGAAGCTGGGCAAAAATCCTTCTGGCCATTCTCTCATCTGCCCATTGAGCAATAGTCATAAGTTTAGAACTGAAGAACTTCTTGGATGAGAAGCAAAATGTTTTCAAACACAAAACCAAGAAAGTCCAGTTGCCTTTTGGAAAATCATATATTGGGGCAACCATGTCCTGGATGATTGAGAATCTCCATAGACAGAAGTTTAAAAGAATTTCCTCTCAGAGACCTAGTCCCTCAGAAGTAGTGCTTCCACCTCAGAAAGTACCATTAGAAAGGTAAAAAAATAATAATGATTATTTTAAATACCATAACATTATATTTTGTTTTTCAGTATGTGGCATGCAAACATAAGTACACAATTCCAGATTTAAAATAAAACAGAATTTGTGGGTGCTCTCACTGGAGGTTTTTAAGAAGAGATTGGACAACTATTTGAAATGTTATAGGGTTTCCTGCTTGAGCAAGGGATTGGACTAGAAAACCTCCAAGATCCAAACAAGGAATAACTGATGGAAGCTCACCAAAGAGAGATTCAACCTGGAAATAAGGAGGAACTTTCTGACGGTGAGAATGATCAACCAGTGGAACAGCTTGCCGGTGGAGGTTGTGAGCGCTCCAACACTTGAGACCTTCAAGGGGAGATTGGACTGCCATTTGTCCGAAGTGATATAGGGACACCTGCTCAACCAGGGGGTTGGACTAGATGACGTACAAGGTCCCTTCCAACTCTAATACATTAAAAAAATTATCTTGATAGCGGATTTAGATGTAGTTGCTTAGTATACTCTCTGTCTGTATGTGTATGGGTGCTCCAGATCTCATTACAGTGGAGCACATCTCCTTGTTATTTGAAATGATATTGCTGATTTATCTTGTTACTGTCTACTATTTAGTTGTATTTTTTAAAGTTTTGTTTGCAAACATTGCTTTGCTTTTTTGGAAATTAATAATCTGTGTTCTCAGCAGTAGGTTTACAATAATTTTTTAAGATGTATTGGGGCGAAGATGACAGCTGCATCATCCACTTATAGAAGTTGCAAAACATTTTTTCTTCACCCATGACAGTGAATGGTATTCAGGAATTGATATAAAAATTAAGCAATAAGAGTCCCAAAATACATCCTTGCATAACCTTTTGATTTGATGAAATTGATCTTGAAAGAAACCCCCGTGGGTTACATCTCACTTCAAGGTTGCATTCCTATGCAATTTCTGTCTTAAAAAGAATAAGTCACTTATGGTATCTGTGTTTTTCTTACAGAATAACTCTAGAGATTGAATCAAATTTGAATTTGAAACTGGGGAAGGTTATGTAAAAACACATCTGCATGTGTTTTTTTTAAAGAAAACAAATCATTTTTTCTTTAAAATAGTACACAACTAATATTTTGCTTGAATGTTCCTAGCTAAATCTTGCTGGTTCCTCCCCAAGTGTACATTTTTAAATTCCAGTCAATCTGATAATATGTGGCTCAGATGTTTTGCATATAGATTACTAACTATGACACCTGGAACGGAGGTATTCTTGGTGTGGATGCTATTTTTTGGGTTGTTTTGCTTAAGCCTGGACTTCGGAGGGAAGCCCAGAGAATGGAGGTAGGTCCTGGGGGCTGAGAGGCCAGACAGGAAGATCTGCCTCTGTCCAGACTTGTATTGTTTGTTCTGTCTGGTTTTTGTCATTCTTGCCAACATTTTAAAAAACTTTTGCCTCTTACTGTTTTTTTTTCTTGTTTTAATGTTTTTACTTGATAATAATTATGAATAAGTTGATCCATATTGGAATGTATGATACCCAGACATCATACTACTCACACAATGATATGTATAAATTAAAAAAATAAATAAAAACTTGATTTAAAAAATGTTTTTACTTGTGAGCCACCCAGAATCTTGGGAGTAGGGTAACATACAAGTTTAATAAAACAATAAATTATACTTAGGAGGCTAAATGGGTGGTAGTTAGAAATTGCTATTTCTCCAGCTGGGAGGAGCCATCATTCAGGATGGGTTGTCCTCTAGTCCTGTCCAACGAGGACCGAGTCTGTGAAAACTTGTTTCTGGGTGGTTCAGTCTTATACCCAGAATTGACTCGGTCCGTCACTGGACAAGACGTGGCAATCCTTCCTCTTGATTTCTCCTCATACTCTTAACCTGGACTGTTTATCGATTAGCTGATTTCTCCTTTCCTCCGACCCGGACTGACATAGGTATTTCTCCTTCATTGCTTCCTGCGAGGCTCGAGGCTTCTGCCTCGCCGCTCTCTTTAGCGCTGCCGTTTGGCGCCAAATCTCTGCGGCCGCCGGACTTCCCAGCCGCCGCTTTCTCTAATCCAGCCCTCGAGCGAGCGGCCAGGGCTTCGCCTCCCCCACTTACTCGGGCGCCCTTCCCGGCTATCAGGGCTAGCGCGCGGAGACTCGCCAGGCTACCGCGCTGACCGGAGCAATATTTAAACTTTCGCGCCATTTCCAGCCGCTTCGCCGAGCCGCACTAGATCCGAAATCGCGCGGCTCAGGGAATCACCCCACGCTCTCTTCGGCTCCGTTTCCCCTAAAAGGGGGGGGATTCCATCAACGGGCGTCAGGAGCCTTCGGCCCACGCTCCGAGCAGGTTAAGGGGGCTAAGTGCCTCCCACGAGGCCTCGCAAGGCCGGCGCTCGACGGTTGTCGCGCCAAGGGGGGGGGGCTTTCTTCCCAGCCCCCACGCTCCTCAACCACAGGAGTTTCAAACCCTTGGGGACAATCTCCCCCTCAGCAGCTGGGTTTAGGCTGGTCTCTGGCCCCTAAAACCCTTTGTTTAGGCTGGTCTCTGGCCCCTAAACAGCCCGGCCGCCATTTTGCTTCAGCCGGCCGCCATTTTGTCTTCTCATGGCTGACTCAGATCCCAAAATTGCAAAAAAGACCCAAAAATCTAAACATCTGGGCAAATCAAAGGGCAAGGGGCCTGCTTCCTCCAGCAAACAAAGGGCCCCCAAGGCCACTCTTAGGGCAGAACAGAGAAGGGATAAGGTGCTAACTGAGATGCATTCTAAGGCAGCATCCATGACACCACCCGCACCCAGTAGGCCATCCTCCCCTGCACAGGAACCAGAAGGACAACTGTCCCTGGATGATCCAGCATTGTATAGGGACCCGGTAGACCCCTGGGGTCCCCCTGTCCCAGCACCAGTGCCCCAGCCCATGGAGGAGCAGGGAGCTCAATCTCCTATTCAAGCAGCTGCTTCCCCGGCTCCCTCTCCTACCCCAACCCCTCCCCCTACGAGCCAACTGGTGATGGACCATGCCACCCTCCAGGCTCTGCTGGCGGCAGCGGTGCAACAGGGCATTGCGGCCTCGCGCCCGCCAACTTTGACACCGCAACCTCAGGTTCCTCAGACCACCCCTCAGGCTGCAGTACCTCAGGCCCCACTTCAATTATTGCCGCAGGCGCCCCCAGCTGCCACAGGCCAGGGCCTACTCACGGCCACAGCCGAGGAGGCCGCATTATCGGATGCGGAGGAGGAACTGCCAGAGCAGCAGCCCCCAGCGGGGCTCTTCCCTCCAGCCCTCTTCCGGTCCTTGCTTAACAAGGCCAGGGCCTTAGCTGGCATAGAGGCTGTACCGCCTCCACCAGTCCCTTCAACTAGCCAACTAGATCCAATTTTCTCCAAATTCATACCTGAAGTCGACATTGTACCGGCCCCTCCTCTCTTCATCGACAATGTTACCTCCCAATGGAAAGCCCCGGCATCGGGGTCTCAGCCCGGCGCACAGGAGAAGAAACATTTTAACGTGGCCCCGGAACTATCATCTCTACTCGAGATGCCTACCGTGGATCCTCCGGTGCTCGCTTTGTATACCAACGCTACGATGCCAGGTACCTCAGAGGAGCTACTAGGTCCGGAGGAGAAACGGTCAGAGCAGGTCCTGATAAAGGCCCATCAGCCGGCGGCCTGGGCAGTTCGAGCCGCTTCCTCTTCTTCATTCTTCTCTCGCTCAGCTCTCCTGTGGCTCAGATCAATTCAGGAACAACTTCCTGACGAGGAGGTCCGTCTTCACCAAGACATCAACAGGGTCTTCGCATGTGCCCAGTTTGCATCGGATGCCTCTCTCCATGCAGCCCGCTATGCGGCCAAATCTATGGACGCTTCCATTGCAGCTCGTAGAATGCATTGGCTGAAGCATTGGCAAGTGGACGCTCACCACAAGTGGCGACTGGCCTCGGCTCCCTTCCAGGGACCGTTGCTTTTTGGGGCCTCCCTAGACCCCATAGTCACCGAGAATAAGGACAAGCGTAAGGTGCTACCATCACTCTCCAGGCGAGGCCTCCCGTGACAGACTCCGTATTCCAGACGGCCCTTTCGCGGCACCGACCAGGGCTTCACCCCCTCTCGGGCCCCAGGTCAGTTCGGCCAGTTCGGATTCCGACAGTGGCAGCAGTACGGGAACACTGGGAGAGGGAAACCCGCCAAACGTCCCTTCAGGGGAGGGTCCTCCCGCCCCTTCCGCAAGTTCAGATAGAACCCCCAGTTCCCTTCCTATAGGTGGCCGTCTAGCCCATTTCAGCCATGCCTGGGAGCGGACCACCTCAGATGCCTGGGTTTTAAACACGGTAACTTCAGGTCTCAGACTGGAATTTCTATCCCTCCCCCCGAGCCACTTCATCCCCTGCGTGCTCTCCAGAGATCCCGCCAAATGGGACCTCATGGAGGAAGCGGTTCAGCGCCTCCTGGACATTCGTGCTATCCAGCCGGTTCCTCCGGACCAACTAGGCCAGGGGTTCTACTCTATTCTTTTCATCGTTCTGAAGTCCTCGGGGGGATGGAGGGCAATTTTAGATCTTAAGCGTTTGAACCAATACATAAAGTATAGGAGGTTCAAAATGCACTCCCTTTCCACTATCTTAGCTAACAT
>JANHGD010006345.1:265162-282750 GCA_027560375.1 Imantodes cenchoa
TTTTAATTTTTATAATATTAAATTTATATATTATTCTTCTTAATATGAATCTATATTTATATAGATGTATAGTAAGAGGAATAATAAATAATTTAAGAGGCTACTATATTCGTATCACTGACTTTTTAAAAATGAAATATCATATCCAATTATCTAAATATTTTAAATAAGCACCTGTCACTGAGTTTAGAAACTTTAAAAAGAACAAAATCCTCCTTACCTCTGACTGACATTTTTCTTCAGGCTATGGGGGGAAAAAAGAGACTTTGTTTGAAAAATGTATTAAAATCAGTGGATTCATTTAATTGTTCAGCCTACCAATAACCTGTCACTCAACACACTGAAATCTTTTTAGTCCAAAACAGGTTTTATTCAGCTATGTGATAAAAAGTTGTCCGAGCCATATATTAATTTTATTAATTTACCATTTAATAATATTTATGATGTGCATATTTTTATAATATGAAAATAGAAACATCAAAATATTACTATAAATAAATAATAAATATTATTGCACTCTATTCCATTATGTCAGTAAATGCAGCAGGCACCATTAAAAAAAAAGAAAAAGATACACTATTAGAAAATTTTTCCTGATACATAAAATGGAATTTCTGGTTCTTGGACTTCCTGCTAATCTGTTCTATGATGGGCAGGGATTTATAGGATTTAGGGTAAGGATCCCCAACCCCCAGACCATGGACTGGCATCGGTCTACAGTGCGCCAAAAACTATGCTGCACAAACAAGCAAAGCTCCATCTGCCCACATGCGGGATTCAGGTGAAACCTCACCCTCTCTGGCCTGCGGAAAAAACCTCTGTCCATGGTACCCGTTCCTGATGCCCAAAAGGTTGGGGGCCACTGACTGAGGGCTTCAAGTTTACCAGAAAGAAATATTGATTTCAATTATTGTTTCCTGCTCCAGTTCTGTAGTTATAAATAGCTGTACTAATGAATTCAGGAGCTTATCAAATGGGACATGCTCCTCTTGATTAGTGGTAAATTATGTTATGCTGCTGCCAAATTAGCAGTGTGTACTTCTCTTAAACAGCACTTTTTGTAAGCTAAAGACATCCACTTTTCACTAGATAATATTATATTTGAAACTGCTATATTACATAAAACAAATAGAAGAGCTTATGTAATGCCCTATGCGACTTCTGCTTTGATAGTTTTAAGTCCAAGTGAACTTGGATTCAGCAGTTTGTCAGTCACAGTTTCCCCTCCACTGATTTCATAGGATTTTCTGTCCATCTTATAGAAATGAAAGGATAAGAATACAATAAAGCATGGAAGTGGCTTGGGGGAATAATTATTCCATTCCTTCTTATAGTATGAGTTCTAAGACCCATAGTCCCTATTTAATGAATTAAATTTGTTAAATTTGCTGCTGACTTCATGCAGACTGATTGTGGTTATGACACTCACCGTTGAGTAAATGGATGATGTGCTTGACACCAAAGATAGAGATGAACCATGCACTACAGGAAAGATAAATAAACAAATTAGCCATCTGATTTTTGTTTTATATAAGTAACAACAGCAGATTATTACATAAGCCGTATACATACTACGGATGTTCGTAAGGGCTACACATTTCACCAGCAGCCTATTTAAAAATTGCATCACCAGTCATGAACGTATTTACTGAACATAAATCTTTGCAGACGTATCAGAAGGTAAGCTGAAATAAATGGAAGCATTATACAGACCATAGCCCAAAATGATCTCAAATCAAGCTTTTAAAAATCATTACTTGGATGTAAATATTTGCCTGCCTGCTGGATTTCAAACATTGCAAGGTTATGATAGTGCATGGAAAATGGAACAGAAGATGATGAGAAGCAGACAAAGTAAAGGTTCAACTGACCAGTCCAGTTTCACCATATTGTTGGCCTGAAGCATAAACAGTAAAAGGGAGTTAAAAGATTTCGTAAATAAAGAAGACTGCATATTTTGGTGTGACTAGATTAGGTAAAAAGACTCATTTAATTGTAAGTCAGCAATGTAAGAGAAAGTACACTGGAATATATTTTGATATTTCCTAAGGGGGGGAAAAAACCTAGAAAAAAATACATTTTTGTCAAACATATTTACAAAGTGATTTACAAAATAGTTTTAAAACATTAATGTAAAAATTTATATATTTACATTTAAAAAAACAAACATAATTATTTAACATAAATTTATCTAGCTTTGGTATCAAAAGCTATTCTTAGCTAAATGGTGCTCAACGTCTGTATCTCTACAGTTGAAAATATATTGTATTATTTTCCAGAAACACTTCCTATATTATTTCTTTTAAAATGGCTAATCCCCCAGTCCTTGAAGAATAAGGCTAGCTGTTGACCAGGCAAGATGATATTTTTTTTCTATATTAGTCCTAAAATAACTTTATATTGCCAAGAAGCCGAGAGTGCAATAGACTCATAGATCTGACTCAGTGCACACCATTTTGTAGAATAATTATTCCAAACCAAGCATGTTGCTTTCTGATTGCCTTCCTTCTAGCAACACACCTGGGTGGATACTCAATAAAGTATTAAGATAATAGTAAAATGGCAATATATTTGTCCAGGTAGGACCCATGGATTCCTCACATCAATTGTACACTTTTTGGTCTGCTTTAAGGGCTTATTCAATACTTTTTATTGAAACTGAACAAATGTCAACATATATAAAATAATTGGATTGTTAACATTATGTAAAACATGATTCTTGCATGCCTGCATTGCTATAGAACTTTTACTGTACAGTGTGTATAGTATCAGTAATTTTAAAAATAAATAGCACTTTCAGCAAATATGTAAATCAGGCTATTATATTTTACAAACCCAATGTAATGAAGTTTGCAGTAGTTACTTTATTCTGGTATGTGAGTTTTTGAAATGTGGTTTTATGACATCTGAATTCTGCTTCTATTAGACATTCCTAAATCATTATAAGGGCAACTTGTATGAAAATAAATCACCTGCTATTGTTACAAATTCCAAAAAAGCACAGTGATTTCTTGTATTAAGGAGTTTACTTTTACATTCATCAAATACCAAGAATATTTTACAACCTCTTAGTTCACCAAAGTGCTTATGTGTCTGAAAATCTGAATACCAAGTATGATGTTTCTGTATTTCAAGACTGCATATTGAATTATTCTGCTTTGAGTACAAAATTATTCTTGGCACAGGAAATATTATACATATTTCATTTGTTATACTTTTCATTTTCCCCCTTTTATTAAATTTACAGTTCTTACAGAATGTAAATTGCCCAAGAAATTCACATACTTCCATCTAAAATATATATTTATGGTTTCTGCAATTGTGTAAAATGGTTTTAAAAAAAAAAAGAACTGTTCTGATCCATAAAGATCACAATTAAACATAAAATTTAAGAACTATACTAAGAAAAGTCTGGTCTTAAATTAGGCAATTAAAAACTCAACTTACTTTTGAACCTTCACAATTTTTTTTAAACTCTGACAAAAACCAGACACAGTTAGTCCACCAACCGGTCACCCAAGTGCTGAACTCAGTGAACAAGATATCAAGAGTCAGCAAAAAAATAAAAAATAAAAAAAGTTTTTTGTTCCATAGCTAGTTTTTAGGTAGTATAGCTGTTTCAAAGAAACATTTTGACCCCCCCCCCCCCAGTTAAATCATTACCCTAATACTAGGCTCAACCAATTCATATTCAACTGATAGTAGAAGAAAGAACACTGGGCAGAGAAAGATCACTAGCTTAGGAAATTACATTACTGAACTTCAATCAGTAAGTCAGATAAGTGGGAAGTGAGAATTTCTGTTTTATATATGCCTAACTCAATATTCTTATCCAGGCCTTTTCTATGCCACTTAGGTGCTTCTGTTTTTAAATGCCAAGAATCTCCATCGCACCTTTACTATCGAGGAGAATAAAGGCAACTTAGAGGATGCTACTGCTTCAGGGTGATACGTTCCTTGACATGGTAAATTCCCAGTGACCTAAACTCCGGTGCATGAGTAGCCTAGGATATGTCTGGTTTAGTGTCCAGGAAGTGTCTTATAGTCCTTGTTCCTCCTAAGTTGAGCTAATATTGCATCACTGCCAACAAGATTCTTTTCCCCATCCCCGACTGCAGTATACTTAATGCAGCCTTTAGGACAAAAAATATTTTTCTATTTCTGCCAGAGAAATTAAAGATGAGCTCAAAAGGTCACTATTTGAAATCACTGATATCAGGTAAGCTGAAAGCAGGGATAAGCAGTATGGTAGGTCTGAAAAAGAGGTCTTGTGCGTTCAAGGGTAGCATTAAGGCTTTGTGGACTAGTTCACAGATCTTTTCACATCTAAAAATTACAAGCTTGTCAGTGCTTTTGTCTCCTTGATTTATTTGAACCATTTTTTTTCACCTCAGGCCCAATAGTCACATCTGATTCCTGCCCCTATTTTCTGATATTGGCATTTGTTGAATCCAAAGCCTGCTGTGTTAAACAAAGTTTTGAATATATATTTTGTTGTCCCCCCCCTTTTCCATAAATATAAAGGAAATAAACATCTATCAAAAATTAACAAACAATTTTTGTCAAGTTCCTTCTCATATGCATACACGATTCAACTTTTTGGGGAATAAAAATGAACTGGATCACTTACCCTCTTCAAATCCATCCCGGAATGACCCAGAACGGCTCATTGTCCTGCTCTTTTCATCCAGTGACATTGAGCTGTTCCGGAACCGGGAGTCATTGTAAGGATCATAAGGGCCATCTGCGTTAGAAAGACTGTGTGTCCGAAGCATGGTTGGGTTGGACAAGCTCATTTGGGCTGCTGTGGTGGGGCTCGCTAGAAAGCAAACCAGAGATAGGAAATTCACAGATCTATACCCATGCTATGCTACTGTCACAAATGAACAAACCTAACTGTTACTATAAGCATAAGAGTAGTAGTCTCTAACGAAATCTTTCTAAAAATTTCTCCTGTGTTAATCAGGTAATGAAGTTTTGGAAGAATCTTCTACAACCATGCTTACTCAAACCATGTTACTATTTCAATTCTGAATATTAACCAAGTTATAGTAGTAATTTGAAATTCTGGTAGTCAGGCACAAAGTCAGATATTATTAGAATATCAAGTCAATCAGAGTCATCGAAGAAGCTAAAACTCCTTGGATCAGAATCCTCTCTTCCCACAATAAAGCAATTTGGTACCTTTAAGACATTGCAATCTTCGTTATCAAATAAAGAAGATAGTGTTCCCAGAAAAATAATCAAGTAAGACTTCAGAGACAAAGCTGACCCATTAAAAAGATATATTTATCATAGAATTGGTGATATGGTAATACATTTCTGTATCATGATATATATTTTCAACTATTCATCATATGATCTGATTTCTGGCTCCTGCTCAAACTTACTGGTGGTACCAGTTTTAGTTAAGGCTGTGCAAAATTTGCACTGTTTTGCTTCACAGAGACTCAATTCTGATCACTGGAGGAATTCACTTTAAAATGTTGCCCAGATTCAGAAAAGCAAGATACCCCAATGTGAAGCACTGAAGTGAGTCATTTTATTTCACTTGGCTGTTTTGCTTTGATGGCAATATCTTCTATTGAAGGCCAGTGAAATAGTCAATTCAGCATGATATGACAACCCCCATCCAGCCGCTAGAAGCAGGGTGTGCATCAAAAGGGCAGTTCACTGAAGCTTTGATAAAAAACAAAGACTCTCTTTGAGGCTTTGTACTAATCTAACAACTATTATTCTTATGATTCTATCAAGTCAAGTCTTTATGTAGTGGCTGCCAAACCATCTTAGATCTTAAGCTATATGTTCATTCATAGTGAAGATTAAATAAAGCAAATGATTGTTTCTTTTAAAAAAAACCAATTATATAACCAATTAAAGCCAGATTAGTGAAAATAGTGAATAATTTTTCAGATGTGACATAAAACTTGCATGGTTCTAAAAAATCTGAAAGAAATGTATGCAAAAGCAAACTCCTCTGACACTCCAAAATTCTAAGTTATAAATTAGAAAATTATGTGCATAATGACCATACTGGTTTGGTATGTTTCAATTGGCATGCTATATCAACACATGGCAGCTTATCAGTATTAATCACCAATTAAATTTACATTTTTTTGAACAAGCTGTACTTTTCACAGTTGAACGGAATCATAAAAGTTTACTCACCAAGCTGGGAGAAGTTAAATCTAGTCCCAGATGGTGATGTGATGCTGGAACCAGAAGAAAATGGAGAATTGACCACAGTATCCTGAAGGCCTCCTGCAGAATGTGAACGCAGCCATTCTTTTGCTTCCTCTTGATTGCGAAGTTGTGATGATGGTGTATACCTGCACAAATCACAACCAGGTTTAGCTTTTGCTCAGAAATATCTTGCTTGACCAAACTACAAAACTATTTTAGAGAAAGCAGCAAAACTGAAACAAAGTCTTTCCCTGTTAGAACCCACTTTTTCACGTCAGTAGAATTAGCCTAGTTGAAAGATTTGATCCTATAGACATTTATGAACTTTTAAAATTTGGAACATATTGGTTTGTATCATGATTAAAGTTGGAACCATTGATTCCAGTGGACCTACTTTAAGCATGACTAAATCTGGATTTAAGTAGGTTCCTCTGAATGTCAAATTCAAAGAATACTTTAATAATGGCAGCCGTTACCAATATCTGTTACCTATGAATAGGAAAATTATGGATTTATCTGATAGTTTGCAATTCCTCCTGGCTTATAAATAGCCACTCATAATATGTCTATGCAACATACCATGAAATCTAATGTGTGCTCTAAAGCCAGTTAATTATTCCTTATCTGACAAGATACTTATGAACATCTTAAACTTGATGCCCCCTAGTTATGTTTAAAAAACTTCCAATGATCACCTTCAACAAGGCCAACAGCCACTGCTGCCACTACATACTAATTTTTAGAGTTGTTCCTACACAAATATATGTACACAAATACATGGAGGTTATTGGTTTGTATAAGGGTGATGGGAGAAAAGCTAAAATTAGGTCCTTAAAATATTGCTGCTCAAAAGCTCAAAACTGAATTGCAAGAATCAAACATGAAGATCAAAAGGAGATCTATATACGCCTAGATTGTGTACATATTGTGTTCATATAATTACCATAATTTGACAATGACTTAGTTGACTGACTCAGCTCTTTACACTCCATATATTTACCATATACTCAAGGATTAGCCAAGAATTTTAGGTGTCAAAATACACCTGAAAAATTGGTTAAATGCTTATTTGTGAATATATTTCCTCAGCTTTTTAATGTACCCACTTGTGGGTACATACTTGTGGATAAGTTCTAATTTTTAGGCAAAATACAATGAAAAACACACTAGCCATGAAATCAGCCAATAGTGAAAACTAAACATATGAAAATTTCAAAGGCTGGCTTTCCACGGGTGGTTTATATATGTCCTTATACCCAAATCATACCCAATCAGAATATCAGACTGGTGAAGACTGAATTGAATATTAATGTGATAGGTGTTGATTTTCCCCCATTCTTCTCAGTGATAAAAATAAAATAAGCATATGAATATATTCTTTAAAACACCTCCTTTAAAGCACAAGCAGTTACATTTCATGCATCGCTTTGATAGAAATTTCAATATTTAATTCTCATGTTCCAGAGTGATCTAGTGATGTTAATTTGTACTTGGCACTAAAAAAACTAGGCCACCTAGATTTCTGCAGTAAAAAATTCTGATGTTAAAAGTTATTCATGTGTATTGAGAAATTGGAGCCATAACAAGGGACACAAACATTTGACAATGTTTGTATAAATAAACTACAGATACCTACCTCCTTGACATTTAAATGTTTCAAGCTTAAAACAGTATTCATTAATAAATGAAGACATTGGATAGGTGGAAAAGATATTACAAACCAATTAACTTATTCAATCTTAGCCCTTCCGTATTTTACACAGCACTTCTAGGATCCAGCTCAGTGAGACAATCAAAGATGCTGCAAATAAGAGGGTGTTTATAGCACAGAATAAATTGCAGCTGTAATTTAAAGCTATCAGTTCAGTGATTGTAAAAAGCAGCAGCACAATCTAGTCTAAAATTGAACAGATAATATCTGTGGTCTAGTCTAGTTTAGACTGTCAATTTGTGATAATCAGGTTAATAAATGGACCAAAATTGTAAGTTTTCATTGAAAGAAGAGTCTAATTTTTCTTGATGTCAAATTGTTTATAATACATAATTTAATTTTTAGTCATTAAATCAACATCTTTTTTTTCCCTTAAGCACAATTACTGCTTCAGCTGTTGTATAGCAAAACCTGCACTTTTAATGATTTCTCGATGCTTCTTGATCTGCATTTCAGAAGTTAACACTGTGAGAATAACATCATCCAGTTACTATTTCAGTCATAAAAGCTGCAAATTATTGCTTGCACGTCAAGCTTGGCGAGTTGGTTTTTGAAAAGCCAGCCAGCAATAGTTACAAATCCTGCTCAAGCTGAGAAGCTATGAAAAGAAGCATGTAGGTGAGAAGACAGAATAATGACCTGCTTCAAGAGGACATGGGTGGGGGAATGAAAGACAGGGAAAAAGAGATTGCAGCCACTCACTGCAAAGCAGAGACCACCACCAGCGCTAAAGACAAGGAAGACACACAGCCAAAAAAAAAAAAAAAAGGCTCCAAAAACCACATGGAAAACTACTTATGCTATATGGAAACACCAATACCTGAATCCTTTCTTAGGCAAAGTGTTCCTATCAAGATGTGGGTCGCTGTAGAAAAGTTAAAAGAGAAAGAACTTCAGAGAAGAGCAAAAAGGGAATTTAAAGGTCAGTTTGGAAAAAAAAGAACCACACACTAATAAACAACTCTTTCTTAGCACTGAAAAGGAGAGATGAAAGCCCCTGTCAAACCAACATGCAAAAACCTAACCAGATTTAGACTCTGTTTACACAGGACATGCCGGGACCATGCTAGATGAATTCAAACCCAAGACTGAGATCTCACAGCTCAATTCAACTTCTCCAATTTGGAGCTTTTCAAATGGAAATGTAGGAAAATGACAGTCTAACCAACGTATCTGGGGGACATTGAATTTGGAATGTTGTAAATACTTATTTTAATGCAACTTTTCAAGCTAATTTGGAAGGTGCACTGGCCATTTCTCTACCACAAAAGTAACTGGGACAGTTTATTTTCTTAATATGTATGTACTTCAAATGAATGTTTCTGGGTAAATGTATACTGCTTATCCCTATGACAATGTTGAAAAGTTGCCTTCAAAAATACACAAAAAATACAACACTATCTCTCAACTCTCAACCAAGATTTCTCCCTCCCCCCAGCATCAGACTGGAATTAATAATACAATCTGCAATCTTTTGAAGGGTAAAAAGGGGATACGTTGCATGAACCAGAAAATAGGCATTTAGGCGTCTATGAAGAGGATTATTTATTTGTTTTCAGGAAATAAGATTAGCACTGAAATAAGCTATATTCAGCTATAACACCTGACCATCTTTCAAAAACACACCTTCTGCAAGCTATGGTAGTAAATGTTCAAAAGAGCCTTGTTCTGAATAATATCTGCCAACAGTACAAATACTTTTTGATTTTATGAGAGAACAAATAATAGATTGATCACATAACTAGAGTCCCTTTGTGATGGAGATGGGTAGTTCCAAAATGTTATAAATAAAATAAACTAGATACCTATTCTAAAGTGAATCCTGAAATGATGCATCAAATGAAATGAGTTAGAGTCTACAAGAGGTTATGCCTGAAAACATACATTTATATTTAAGATCCCACAAGTTTCTTTTCTATTCTTGCTCTAACAGAGTAACAATCACCTTTCTGGAAATCATTTAATTATGTCATTTATTAAACAATTAAGTAATAATAATAATAATAATAATAATAATAAGTTCTGAAACTTTGTAAAGAATAGTATTTATTGCCTGCAAGGATATGGTTTTAGTGCAGGAAATATAGAGAATTATGTTGATTCTACCATTATACTTAGTTTCTAAACATCTAATGGTAGCACTAACATTTCCAGTGCACTTTACTGCACATTGTTTCCATACATTCATTCTTACAATGAAGAAATACAACAAAATACCAAAGAGCCAAAGATTCCCAAAATTGACACTGATGTAAGCAACTTATTACAGGGACTAATTTCAGCCACAACAGAAGAGTTGGGAGAGGAAACCAAGACAAAAGGTGAAACAACTGAAAACATGAGGGAAAGCAGCATGCCACCAGAATGCAGAAATGCTAGTGAGAGTTTGACCTTCCAGTAAATAAACACAGAATTTTGTAAGATCCTTAAGTCTGCATTCTTAAAAAAAAAAATTACATTTGTCCACACGGTTCTCCAGAATAAACTGGCTCATTGCTGCTGTTAAAATATACTCTCACTGGCATGTCTTTGAGTGACAGTTCAACACAGCCCAGTGAAATATACACACACTCTCCACTAAGCACAGTCTTGCACAATACACTTTGGCTTCTTAAGCATCACAATGAACCCTCCTGGATCTTGTGTATTCCACTGCCCTATGACAGACAGCATTACCTGTCCTGCCTCCTGGGTAAAGTATTTCTGCAGAATTTGGGACTAGCAGCAGGGGAAGAGAGAGGGCTAGAAAAAGTTCAACAAGACAGAAAAACAAAACAACAAAGAGAGAGAGAGAGAGGAAGTTTAGCACAAAGGGAAGAAAGGGAAAGCTGTTAGAAAAAAAAGAATCCATTCACAGGTTGATAACAGTTGTTTTAGGTTGTGAAGCCATAGATCATTAAAAGATTCTAGGAACTGCCTAAGTCAGAGGTGCCAAACCCGCAGTCTGCGGGCCGGATGCGTCATGCGCTGGCCACGCCCACCCCCGGTTTAGCGAAGGGGAAAAAGTCACGATACGTCACATGACGACGTGATGTCGCAAGTTTGACACCTGTGGGCTAAGTGATTTAGGAAAGTCAGGTGCATCCAAAACAATTCAGAAAGAGCTACAGTCTTGGGTCTTCTTGTTGTACGCCTCACTTTTGGCGACTAGGTTTTCTCAGTTAGTATTGCAGAGATGGACAAAGATGACTCTTCCAATTGTTCATTTTCCTAGAAATAGACTAATTTATTCATAATGCTTGCTAAAGGGTTATACAGTGCTCATTCTTGTACTACAAATTGATTTCATCTACAGGTAATCCTCACTTAACAACTGGTTGTTTTATGACCAAAGTTACGACAGCCACAGAAAAAGAGCCTTTTTGGTCTGAAAAGCCCGGACACAGAAAATGGTCGTGCTGAGGTCATGTGATCACCTGACAGACAGATCAGTTATATGCAGTCTGTAGTAACGTGTCTTATTTGTGATGCTGTGGTTTTTTATGCATGTTTCTGGCATTTTTGGCTGGGTTTCGGGGGGTAAAGGCCATTTAACGACCACTGTGCTCGCTTAATGACTGTCATGAATAAGTCTTAAAAATTACTTCTGATGACATGGGTGCCTCGACTTACAACCACAATAACTTACAACCATAATTCTGAGCTCAATTAGGTAAGTCAAGGACTACGCGTACAATATTTAATATGTTTATATGATCCTGGCTGAAATCTAAAAAGAAGCAGAAAAGGAAACACATCCGGCTGACAGACAAGTCAGATATGAAATCTGCCTTAAATTGTGGCTTAACATAAAGCATGTTCTTCATAATTTATTTATTTATTTATTCAATTTCTATAGCCACTCAATTCAAGTGATCATAATAAGTGGTTTATAATTCTGAAATTTTACAACAATAAAAAAACCCACATTAAAACAGTAAAAATATTTGAGCTTGGTTGTTTTCTTACAGACATTTCATTATCCAAACTAAACAACATCATCAGTGATAGAAGGGAATGGGGATTGCTCTACATTTATATTCTAGTGGCTTGCCCTGTCAGGGTTGGTTGGGAGTGGTCTTGGAAGTTCTTTTGTTGGACTGTTTACTATTAGCTTGTTTGGCAGTTCCTTGACTGGGATATTGTTACTTTTTGATTGATGGTCTGATGTTGATCTTGATGCTAATCTAACGCTGGTGAGGAGGTGTTTTGGTCTTTTTGTTCATTTTGGCTTGTTGATTGTCTCTTTCATACAGTATGTAGATGTTATTTATGTCTATGTGTCTATTGATGGCCAATTTGTCAGAGTAGCAGACTTGCTGAAATTCCTAGCATTTTTTGGACTAGGCTTGGTATAGGATGATCGTAGTTTCCTTGTTGGAACTATGGTTGACTCTGTTGATACGTTGTGAAATTAAAGAGTATTCAGAGTTTTTCAAAAATTGGCCATCAACAGACACATAGACATTAACAATATCTACATACTATGCAAAAGAGACAATCAACAAGCCAAAAAGTGAATTAATTAACATCAGACCCATAATTAAAAAGTAAACAATATCCCAATCAAGGAACTGCCGAATAAGCTAACAGTAAACAACCCAACCAAAGAATTTCCAAGACCACTCCCATCAATACTGATAGGGCAAGCCACCACAATATAAACTTCACTCTCTGCTAATATTGATGATGTTACCAAGCTTGGGTAAAGAAATGTCTACAAGAAAACCACCAAATTCAAAGACCTCTCATTTCAACCCTGAGCTACAAATATTCTTCTTCACCAGTAAAAACATTCATAAAATAGAAACTATTATACCACATTATACCATATATACAATTCTCTCCCTCTCTCTCTCTACACACACACACACACACACACACACTTTGGCATATTATATATGCCATATTTGTTAATTTCTTCAGTTTATGCTAAAAGAAATCAAAGTTGCTAGGGGGGCAAATTACCAAGTTGTGGAGACATTGTGTATTTTTATCACAATTGCTGGAAGTCTTTAGTTATTTGAAATTTCCAGAAAGATAGAGACCAAATGATATAGACTATCATTTGACTGTCTTTATACCATATGTTTAACAAAAATAAGACTACTATATATACCAAAGAGAAAAATCAATTTTAATAATTATCACAGATTTCTACCTTTAAAAAAGACTTAAAAACTATGGAAAGCATCTAGCAGTCAGTTCCTCAATATATAAACCACAAACAATAACTGGAACAGGGAAAATACTGGCATCTTTTGAAATGTTCTCACCTTTCTGACAAGTTTGTCTTAACGCTGTTGGTTCTAACAAAGGGAGGCATTGAGTCATCCTTAGGAGCTGCAATCAAGCCACCGGAAGAATTGTGGTTTAGCCCACTTCCACTGCTGAGAGAAATATCAATGGATTCGCAACTGGTGTGCAGGCTGCTGACAGACTGGTATCCAATCCCATCCTTGCTGACAGCAGAAGAACTACTGGGGTTAGTACCCCAGGTCAAGCTGTTGGAAGGAGCCGAGTGAGCTGAACTGGGACTAGATGCAAATGGAGACTGATTTGTGTCTGCGGTTTTACAATAAAGAGGGCTACTACCACCGCTGCTCAATATGCCGCTGCCGGAAGGAGATTCTGGATTTCCTTGTTGGTTCATGGTTGCATGCGGGTTGGAGATGACTACTGAATTTTTCATGCTTTCTGCTGTCGTTATGGGAGGTTGTTTATTTGGCTTTCCACCAAAAAGTCTGAAGAAGAAGAAGAAAAAGAAGTCAGATATATGGATTTTTAATTTATTTTTATTTTATTTGTTTATTTGTATGCTGCCTTTATTATATTTACAAATCACTCAAGGAAGTGAACATATCCAACAAAGCCTCCTACTCCTATGTTTCCCCACATAGGGTGGGTTGGGCTGAGAGAGAAAGAAGCTCTAGCATATATGAGGGCAAAATCCTTAATGTTATAAATTAATTTCTTCTGCTATAAACTTATCTCCTCACAGCGAGGAGAGGTATATTCTGCTAAATTTTAGTCCAACTGTGGTAGTATTTTGGGGTCCTAAATAACATGTGACATTTTCACTTTTCTTGTATTCGCTTTCTTTACATTTAGGTGGTCAGTACAAGCAAAAGGTGCTACAAGATTTTCTCCCATATTAGCTAAATTTTCTTTTGATTTTGCTCAGAGAAAGAGACAAATGCTCATCTATTCACTTATTAGTGGTATAGGTAAGTCCTTGCTTGATGGCCATCTGTTTAGCAACTGTTCAAAATTATGACAGCAACGAAGGAGAGGGACTAATGAGCAGGATTTGTATTTGCACTTGATGTCCAGCTTGCAATTATGATGTCGCAGTATTTTACGGTTGTCTGATTGCCATTTGCAGCCTACATTGCCAGCTTCCAACAAAGTCAATGGGAAAGCTGACTGGAGGACACAAATGCGATGTGAGGTTGTCTTTAATGAAAATGCAGGATTCCTTTAATGATAGCAACAAGAAGGTGCTGGAACTGTAAGTGGCAGGGTCAAATAATGTCATACTTTATAACTATATCACTTAGTAATGAAGTTGTTGGTCACAGTTAACATTGTTAAGGATGGACTACCTGTATTTATTTTACAGAATATGAAATAATGCAATGTTCATAATGTTTACTATGTATCCTATATTGTGCTGGAGAAACTATAATTGTCCTTTAAGACAGTGATCACCAACCGGTGGTCCGTGGATCACTGGTGGTCTGCGAGAAAATTTTGGTGGTCCGCAGAAAAATTATTTGCATTTTTTATATTGCACTGAATCAGAGGTTGGAAACCCCTGATTCAGTGCAATATAAACTCAAACTACAGGCCCTGGGGTGGATACGTGCAATGAATGTTTGTGTTGCTGCAGAGAGTTGTGTGGGTTGGAGGGGACAAAAATTCTGACTTGGGTCTGTTTTGGCCTTCTGGTGCAAGGCTTTGGGCGAAGACTGGAAGGAAGTGCCACTGGTGACGAAGAGCCAAAGGACCTTGTTCAAGTGGGACTGTATCATGGCCTGGAACTGGCTGACCATCTCAGCCCGCTGAGCCTCCAGACGCCGGTACTTGGCCTTGCACTCCTGCAGGTCTTCCCTCTGCTTGGAAAACCTATGCTCATAGTCCTCAGTGAGGTACTTCTGCTGAGCCTCCTTCTCGGTCAGATCCAATTTGAACTGAGCCATCCATTTTGCCAACACTCGTGGTGCCTGCCTAGCTCCAACAACTGCTTCCTATTGGGGCCCTAAGGAACCAGGCAGGCAGGTGAGGAGTGGCTGGGAGGGGCGGGGTAAGTAGAGGCCGGCGAGGTGCCCCTCGACGTGAGTGACATCAAGTTGGTCATGCCCACCCAGTCACATGACCACCTAGCCCACCAAGCCAGTCATTAGGCAGATTGTATTAGTGGTCCGCGGGATTTAAAATTATGAATTTAGTGGTTCCTGAGGTCCAAAAGGTTGGGGACCCTTGCTTTAAGAGAAGGCAATGTACTGTATTTACCTATAGTCCTCACCAGGAAACTCAATTTCAGTAGCATTGCTTAATGTCTCTACTACACTTATAGGCAGGAGTGAGAAAATATATAACAATAGGCCTTTGCCCTCCCACTATGTTCCTAACCAAGCGTTTTTGGAACAGATAAACTAGACTAACTTGATGCTCTTCACTTCCTCTTACAAATCCTACCAATCGTGCAACCTGGAAATTACCAGAATTAGAAATCCAACATATTTGGAGGATGTCAAGAAGAAAACAGTGTTTTGCATAATGGTGTAACTACAGATCTTTACTGATAAAAGGATTTCTATTCTAGACCTAAAAACATCAAGGATAACTTCCAGAATGTTTCTTCACATCTTTGACATAAACTAATTCAAATGAAAAAAACACTATAATTACCTGCGCAGTGTAGGAGAGGCCACATCTGGGTACTTTACTCCTTGCTGGTGAGTATTCTGGGATGCACTGGAAGTTGTCTGAGGTGATGGGTTTGCTTTAACGGAGTTACAAGAGACCACACTTTCATTATCCGAGGAGACACCTTTCTCTTTATCAGTCTGGTTTATTAAGCCTGGCAGAGAGCTCCCAAGGGCAACTTTTGTTGGTTCTCTTATTTTAGGAACTGGCAAACCTGCAGACTTGCTGCTTATGTTAGAGTCTATGCTGCTGGTGCTAGATCTATTGCCAGCTCCACTTCTGCTGCTGGATTTGCTGGGGCGGGGTAGACTCCGATACTGAAGATTGGTTCGGGTAGAAATGGCTAAATAGCCGTCATCCTGATTTTGTGAGCCGTCAACACTAGTCTTCCGGCCAGTGGATCTACCCATGAGTCCAGATGACTTGGGTATTTTTCCCAGAGTAGCAGCTCTACTAGTAATAGTTGCTCCACTAGCTGTAATCATGGTCATACCTACAGCTGACCCACTTTGCTTTTTAAATCCAAACATGTTTGTATTAGTTGTAGGCGTTCTACAGTTATTTGTGGAAGGCTTCTTTGATTCATCCCCACTGCTTCGCCCAGCATCTGAAGGGGAACGTTTAATGTTTCCAGATTTGGGAGAAACTCTGCCCTTTTCTGAAACCTTGGCATCATCAGTTTTCCCTTTAAAAAAAAAAAGGAGAAAGAAAACGATTTTAAATATTAAACGGCTTCAAATATTACGCAGAAACATTTCAATATTTTTGAGTTATTTATAAATTATTAATATACCTGAGGGCCAGGAGAAAATACTTAATATGCTGTTTAAGTCTAAAAATGTAACAAATGTAACGTTACAACTGTTTTGTCCTATTACATGAAAAAGTACATTGTTAGCTAGAACTAGCAATTGAAATGTCTCTACCCAATGGTGGTTGAATATGCTTGTTCTAGGCAACATCAGTGCAGTTTTTCATGTAATAAAACAAAATATTTGTCTAACTAGCATTGAAACAGAAAGAGGAAAGAAGACTCAGGAATAAATGTCTTCAGGTGGCTAAAAGATTGAAAAACTCCAGTAAAAGTGAATGCGCCAATTGAGGGGGCAATAAGTTTCACTGGTTCACATGGTAGCCACGTGGGCTCAGGAAATTATAGTCTGAATTAAAGAAGTTTTAAGAAGATTTAATTTAACAATTAAAATTTTAATTTGTTGTTTCTAGCATGCCACTTAAAATTCACACCTGTCCATGGCATCCTCACACCCTGCACCCTGTAACTCCTGACTGCAGTACTTTCTTGCCCCAGTACACTGCTGACCGGGGTCCTAGGGTTATGACAGCAACCATGTTGGCTGGGACAGATGTCAGTAAGTGATGTGGTCCAGTAGTGGGTTCCAAAACCCTTTACTACCTGTTCATGCATGTGTGTGTGTAACGCTTCTGTGCATGTGCAGAAGCGTCCTGGGCATGTAGGTGGAGCCTCCCGTCACTGGCACTACCGGTTCTTAGAACTGGGCCAAACCGTGAGCAACCGGTGATGTCATGTCACCACATCAGAGGCTGATGTGGTCACATGACATCACCCTTACTCAGCACTGGAAATTCTGGTCCTAATTGCCATCATAACACGAGGATTACCTATATTATCCTTTTTACTTCCTTTGAACTCTGCTATGATGACTAGCAGATTTTAGTGTAACGATCTAGCACAGTGGTTCTCAACCTTTCTAATGCCGCGACCCCTTAATACAGTTCCTCATGTTGTGGTGACCCCCAACCA
>JANHGD010006347.1:12181-25595 GCA_027560375.1 Imantodes cenchoa
GGTAGAAACAATCATTTACCCAAATTTACTGGATGAAAAAAAAATAGTAAAAAAACAACTCTTGGATGACCAAGAAAAGCTCAGAACAAAACAAGAACTCAAATTAATGGGAATAGAACTGGATTGGTGGCATTATCTACAAATACAATCACAGTATAAGAAAGATGCAATACAATTTCCAAAATGAACAAGGATTAGATAAAATTTTATTTGGCTCAGAAAAAAAATGATATCGAAATTATATAATTTTCAATTACAATTCAAATTGGAAGAAGAAGTGGTCAAGAGGACAAGGATCGCATGGGCACAAAATTTTGGATACACAATCAATCTGACAGAATGGGATAAAATTTGGGAGGTAAACTATAAATTGACCTTGGCAGCATCATATAAGGAAAATATTTATAAAATTTTTATTGCTGGCATCTAGCCCCGGCACTATTGGCAAAGATGATGTCCTCAAAATGTTGGAAGTGCAAGAAGGAGCATGGGACCTATTATCATCTCTGGTGGATGTGCCCTAAAATTAAAGTATACTGGAATAAAATAAGAAATTGGTTGGAAGAAATTACACAACAGGTGATTGATTTGAAGCTGGAGCTGTTTATACTGGGAATTTTCAGAGGAAAGTTTAAAAAAAGAGGATCATTATATAATACTTCATATAACTACTGTGCTAGGATTGCTTATGCTCAGAGTTGGAAAATCGATACCATCCCTACATCCTCTATGGTTGTTAGAAAAATTTTACAATGTTCCGAGATGTGTAAATTAACAATGGAGAATCATGAGAAGGAAGATACAGAATTTTATGAAGCATGGCACAAATGGTATAAGTGGTTAAAACAAAATAAAAAACTTCAAATTTGGTTATAGAATGAGGGTCATCTTTGAAGAAATTGTAAATGTTCTTACTTTCTTTTCCCATGAAAACAATTAGACTCATATGTAATTAAAGTGGAAGAAATAGATGTGGAAAACATTTTAGGAGACTCAATCCATTAAAGATGAACTGGATAAATAATCCTGATTGCTTATTTATACCCTATGACAATCATTTAGTGATGTACCTCATGATTCTTGACAAATGAATCTCTTCTTTTATGTACACTGAGAGCATATGCACCAATAACAAATTCCTTGTGTGTCCAATCACACTTGGCCAATAAAGAATTATATTCTATTCTAATAGCAAGTGTCAAAATGAAAATAGCAATATTGTAAAATGTAAATATATTTGGAAATACGATGAAAAAGCTGTAAAAATTGTTAGTTATGTTTATGTTTGGTTTTGTCATGTGTTTTTTGTATGTTTTTTATATGTTGTTTTTAATGAAAAAACTCAATAAAGATTATTTTTTTAAAAAAAAGAAATGTCCATGTGCAAAAATGTATATACAAAATAACCCTCCGGTATTGAGGTTACCATTTATTCATAAAGCAGACACACATTCTTTCACCAAGGCCAACCAGTTCAAAACTTAGCCTGTAGCATTTAATTAAAAAATATCAAGCAAGAACGGCTCAAATCCTCAGTGGAAAGCACCTTTCAAATTGAAGAGTGATCTTTCTATGCTCTTTTGCATCTGCTAGCCACAGCCATAAGAACCTGTATGAATACTGCTTGAAATTAAACTTTAATTATGAAAGTTTGCTTACTGTTTTAGGAATATAAGCAGCTACTTGAAGCTATATTAATGAGGGAAGTAACATTTGAAAACTGTCTATATTTACAGAGTATGCCAGGAATAGAAGGTCCTCAAGGCCCACCTGGAAAAGAAGGTCAGCGGGTAAGTAAATTTGGCAGCAACTGACAGATACTAATTTATCATGCTGTCTGTGCTTCAAAACTGGTTTATTAGAAAAACCTTTGGACCTCAAACAAACACATACAACATCACTCTGCAGAATAACAAAATAACAAAATTGGAAGGGACCATCTAGTTCAAGCCCATGCTCAAGTAACAGACCTTATATCATTTCAGACAAATGGTTGTCCAATCTCTTCTTAAAGACCTCCAGTGATGGAGCACCCACAACTGTAAGGCAAGCCGTTCCACTGATTATTGTTCTAACTGTCAGGAAATTTCTCCTTAGTTCTAAGCTGCTTTTCTCCTTGATTAGTTTCCACCCATTGCTTCTTGTCCTACCCTCAGGTGCTTTGGAGAATAGCTTGACTCTTTCTTCTTTAAAGTGGCTCAACATGATTGAGGCTTCTGGGCAAGCCTGAAAAAGGGATGATGTTACTTTAACGAATATTATCAACAGTAATACAACTTTTAAAGCAATAGCACCTTTTTCCTCAGACTTACACGGGGCCCAAAGCATTTCTTCCAGGTAACTTTCAAAGCATGCACAAACCATTGGTGTTGTGTCCTCCCAAAATGCCAGAGACAGCAGCGGAGGCTCCTGATTGGCTGCGACAGAAGCTGCTACCAAGCGGGAAAATTCAGGCCTCCCATTGGCTACCGCATCTGACAGCTCCCTATAAATGAGCTGTCAGAGGCGGCCACTGGCATTCTGTTCCATTCTGCTAGCATGTTCAAAATATTATTCTTCTCAGCTGTTGCCTGTCAGTTAATAAAAGGTTAGTTTTGTTCAATTTGGCGTTCCTCTCCCTTCTTGCCTCAGACATAACAATTTTGGTTACGAAGGTTTTGGGATCGCGTTCTTCACGCACGCCCTAGCTTCCTGAGCTTCGTTGAGCTTGCCAAGCCGCTTCTGCTTTTCTCTTTTTTTTCCTTTTGCCTCAGCCTTCAGCCACTAATTGCTTGCAACAGCAGCAACCTCATTACATTTGAGGCATACGCCCCAGCAGCCGAAAACTGGGATGCCTACATAGAGAGATTCCAATGCTTCTTACAAGCAAATGATCTCTCAGAACTCTCCGACGCCCACAAAAAGACTTACTTTTTAAATGCGTGTGGTCATCAAATGTTCTCTACCGCCAGAGCCCTGGTTGCCCCACAGCTCGTCTCAGCATTCTTTTAAAAAGCATAAATCAGCAAATACTGTATTTTTCAGAGTATAAGATGCACATTTTTCCTCCCTAAAAGAGACTGAAAATTTCGCTGCGTCTTATACTCCGAATGTAGCTTTTCAAAGGTTTTTTTTTCCAGCCCTAATGAAGCACTAACGATCTTCCTGGCTTGCAGGATTTTTTTCATTGCTACTCCAATGTTTTTTTTTCTAGCCCTAAGTCTTTGCAGGCTTGTTTTCATTGCTATTCCCTCTGGAAAAAGGTTTCTTTTCAGCCCTAACCAGGGGATAAAATGATGTGCTGAAGCTGACCCCACTAAGGACGCTAGCCAGATGAATACCTGATAGGCAGATTTTTTCCCCCTATTTTCCTCCCCCAAAACTAAGGTGCATCTTATACTCTGGAAAATATGGTAGCTGTTCAAACTATTTAATTTAGTTTAAAAAGTGGCCAAGGAAAATATTGCAAAAATATGCAATAATTGCTGGTAACTGAAACATATGAAGCTGGTAACATGAAAAATATGTTTAGATTGGACCTATTAAATATATTATAATTGTCATGTGAAACACCTGAAGCATTGTTTAAAGTTTACATAATTTGGTGTTTCTAGCTAAAGGGAAGATTTATTTTAATGAAAGCAAATATAAAGGTCAGTGCAGTGCCAACAGGAAAAATTATTTTCTGAAATGTTCTTCCTATCAATATGTTAAAGTTTAGCAAGAAACTTAAAATAAGGAATCTTTTCTTAGGAGGCATTTAAAAGTTTAGTGTTCGATTTGTTTAGAAAAAGTACTCAGCTTGCTATTCTTACTATTTCGCATACATGAATATGAGCAGCAATATTTCCCTGGGAATTGAATTTACCAAAATCAGTTTCACTATTATTATCACTTTGGGAGAGAGAGAAAAATAGTGTTAAAGAAAGTAATCATCTTCCATTGTGCACCAGATTCTAAGGAGATTAGATTCTGTTCAAATAATAGTGCAATTTCTAATTAAAACTCCTGAAGGGAAGAAGAAATAACACTGTCTGGCTGTTTACAGTTTTAGTATTTGCTTTTTACTTGAAAAGGTAGAATGATCCAGACTTTGGAGGCCCCTGGTCATAATAAAAAAATTAAAAATTATGACATATGAAAATAAAGATGCAACTTGAGTATTTTTAAGTAAAATAAATTAGCATACTTAAGAGTAAAGTCCCAGTCAAATGGCTCTCCAATTTCCCCACATTCTTATGCTAGGCCTTGGCATGAGGTAGATGTCTTATCCTTGATCATATATAATTAAACCAGTTTTATAACCACAGTGTCCTTACATCCCCAGCCAGATTAACAGCCCTTGCCTAATAATGTGGAATATATCAAGAAGCTACAATTTAATTCTACATAATTTTTTGCCTTTTCAGAGGGCCTTGTGTAGGGGAACAATAACAAACCACTGCACATAAATGAGGCAACACTGAGTAATAATACATTTTGGCAAGATATTTTGAAATGGCTTATACCCTCTTTTCTATTGTTGCATGTGCATTATTTAATGCACATGTTAGTAGTTTCAAGCCTAATTAGCTTTCAGGGATTTCAGGGTCGAGCCAGGATGTTATTTGAAGCATTCTTCATTTTGCTTGGCCATTTCCATGAATCCCCCCTATCCCCATTTAAAATTACTGTAAGTAATATGAACATGGAAACCGATTTAGAGAAGTAATGGAACAATTGCAGTTTTAGTGGAAACCACATGAAAGAGCATTTCTTTTATCTGAACTCCAAGTATGCAAAACTTTCATTGCAGTGAACTTGCAAATTGCATTACCTCCCTTCAGATTCATTTAGACACAGTTGAAATGAAGCTTGCAATACCCTAGACGAAATCAAGCAGAGATGATTAAAAAATTTACAACTGTTAGAACATGTGCTGCTGAAAAATGAGGACCTTTTCTGGATCCATTTAATAAATCCTTGTTAATGAAAAGGACTCTCCTTGTAAAAAAACATCCTCCTGTCCCATTAAATGAATCCAATGGTTGCTTTGGCTTAACAGAAAGCGCTACCACATGACCACCGCCAGTTTATTAGACTGCTTGTTGTATATATTTGTGACGCAATGATACCTATGATAATCAGGGGAGGGTTCCTAATTTTTTTACTACCACTCTGTGGGCGTAGTTTATTTTGTGGCCGTGACATGCCAGTCATATGACTGGATGGGAGTGGCCAGTCCAGCGTTTAGCAAAAGACATTATTGCAAGGAATCAGCAGAAATGTCTCAGTTCTAAGGGGAAATGTTTCGTCTACCCTCTGATCCGTTCAAGATGAGACGAAACGAAATGAGACAAGAAGGGACTCAACTCTTTCCTCTTTGGAAAGCTTGCAAGAAGGCAGAGCATGTGCAGTAGAATTTTTTTTTTTAATGTTTTAAAAAAGATGGTGGCACCTAGGGACCGGCAACCAACTGGACCAGGAAGGGTGACATCACCAGCGGGCTGCTACCGGTGCGGGCGCACTGGACAGCACCAATAGGAACCTACCCCTCATGATAATCCACTCATATCTGAGAAGATATGTTTAGTGAACATTGAAAATTACGATGGTACTGTGCAAAGGAACTTTTAAATTGTGGCTGAAGTTATGGTTGTCACAGTTCCACTGCATCATGTCATCAGAATTTGGGAGCTTGGCAGCTCCACCTGCACTTATGACTGCCCCCATCTGCTTATGGACACCCCCTCCCCCATCTATGCCCTTAAATGCAGTAGAAGTTCCAATACCACAACGCAAAGCAGCAGCACCTTCTCACACAAAGAGCTGAATACCTGGAAAGCCTCCATAGCAAAGTACAAAGGAGCTGCCCCACAGGAAGTTCCAAATTCCTGGGAGATCCAAGAGTCCACCACAGCACAAAACACCCCCGCCCCATAAAGTACTGAATGCGTGGCAACCTCCATCCCAGTTTCCCTTGCTGCTCTGCCCTCTACCACACCTGCTGATCTTCATCATTTTCTACCTCCCACAAGGCCACCCAGCCTGGCCCTTTACAAAGATGAAGAAAAAATGCTAAAGGCAGCTGCTCAGCAGCGGCATCTTAACATGCCCCTTTTCCCATGCTCTCGGGTAGACCTGAAGCATTAGAGCTGGCTGGCTTCACGGTGAAAGCAAAACAAAAAACAAGAACAGAGCTGCCCTCATGGTCCCAAGGCTCTGTGAATAAAGCACAGCTCTCCCAAGAGCATTCTCAATTCCAGAAGGAAAAGTTTTGACTCCCTTTAGCATCTCCTGCTTCTCCTTCCCAAAGAGCCAGACTAGACACATCTCACAAGTGTGATGGTTTTAAAGAGAAGCTTTGGCTTGACTTTCATGGCTTTAAGTACACATTTCTAGAGGAACAAGAACCCTAAAAAATCAAAACAGAGTATTTTCCCCTTCAATATAGAAATTGCACATGCTAAAATCATGTGGAACTTCAGATTGCCGATATGTAAACATTTTACTATTGAAAAACAGCAGAAATAAATGGAAAAGAAATTGAATTCAGGAAGGCACACATACCATCTCGATGCAAACATTGAATGTTATGGCAGATATTGAAAAATATTAATTTCACCTTATGCTTTCGAACTGTGCTGTTGGAGAAAACTCTTGAGAGTCCCTTGGATTACAAGGAAATCAAATCAGTCTATCAGAAAGGAAATCAAACTTGTCTGTTCTTTGAAAGGACAGATAATGAAAGTGATGGTCAAATATTTTGGCCAACTAATGAGAAGAGAGGACTCATTGAACCCTGATGTTGGGAAAGATTGAAGGCAAAAGGAGAAGGGGACAGCAGAGGATGAGATGCTAGATAGCGTAATCGACATAATGAACATGAATTTGAGCAAACTGAAAGACAGGAGGACCTAGTGTGCTATACTACAAAGAGTCAGACGAAACTTAGTGACTGAACAGCAACAATATCATTTTATTTTGTTATTTGCCACCGAACTACTGTCGACCCTATGATTCATTATCCCAATTAACTAGGGTTTCGGTCCATTTTCAAATCCTCAACATAGCATAATAGCAAAAAAGAAATATTCATCTAGCATGAGGTTTTTGATGCTCTAGTGCAGGGGTGTCAAATTCACATCGTCACGGCGGTATCACGTGACGTATCGGGACTTTTTTTTCCCCGTCGCTAAACTGGGCATAGGCGTGGCCAGCATGTGATGCATCCAACCCATGGGCCGGGAGTTTGACAGCCCTACTCTGGTGCCTTTGCCTTCCCATCCATACCTTTTTCAGCTGGGGAATTTCTAGATAATATTATCATTATTCAATCATCCTGCTTTATTTACTGACTGTTGCAGGAGTAACCTTTGGGTTACAACCCTCCCTTATTTTTCCTCAGTGTTTTCTTTGTTACAAATAATCTGTCAGTAGAAAGAGATGCAATCAATTCATGAGAATATCTTGGACTACTAGCACCTCCTGTTGCTCCTAAATAAAAAATACCTTCACATTTCTTGCTATTAATAGAGCTCAGTGGATCGATTTTTCCTATAGCACAGAATCTTACAAGAATGGAAGACTAAACATTCTACTCAGAGAGGTGATCTGATCATACTGGTATGGTATGTTTGCTCACTGATTTGATATGCAGGTTATGCAGCGAACAGGGCATGTGAGAAACCTTACATTTGGTTTTGTATTTTTAGAACCATTCATTATATAATAAGGAACAAGACATGCATACCAAATTCTTTTGATGGTAGCTCTCACAGAATGTCTAGTGAATGTACTATGTATGATCAACTACTAATGGGTTTACTTTTTTAATACAATGCCTTTTCTATGAATCATAAAAAGTTAGACGAATGAGATGAACAGGCTGTACTGATATAAATCAGGGTCTCCAAATTTGGCAACTTTAAGACATATGAATGTGAATTTCCAGAATTCTCCAATCAGCATGGCTGGCTGAGAAATTTTGGGAATTGAAGTCCACAATGGATCTATAATGGACAATGGCACTGACAGTAATCAGTATAGAAACAATCTGAAAAAAAATGTTATGCTTCGTAAGATATATTAGCAAACTGTTTTACAGAGTATTCAGTTCTGCATTTTGTACCTGAATCACATTTGTCCATGCCAAGTCATACTTAATATTTCTTTATTTTGTACTTACTTAAAATGTTAAGCAGTCAGGAACTGGAAAGATAATCAACAGAATCTGATTTCTCATCAGTATCTAAATTTTTAACAAATCCAAATTGCTTTGAATGGAAATCTCACATTCCATTCTGTACTTCAAATGGGACATTTAGTTAATAACTTTCACAGGAAACCAAGGTTCATATAATAAAACTTGTGATTTAGAAGCCTGATCATGCATACCAATAGATTCCATTCAGTGGTGGGATTCAATTTTTTTTACTACTGGTTCTGTGGGCATGGCTTGGTGGACATGGCGTGGCTTGGTGGGCGTGGAAGGGGAAGGATACTGCAAAAATCTCCATTTCCTCCTGATCAGCTGGGACTCGGGAGGCAGAGAATAGATGGGACGGAGCCAGTCAGAGATGGTATTTACTGGTTCTCCGAACTACTCAAAATTTTCGCTACCGGTTCTCCAGAACTGGTCAGAACCTGCTGAAATCCACCTCTGATTCCATTGTCTGCAAGATCTTTTCTATTTCCTTTAATGGTGATGATAATAAAGGTTACCTTTCTCGGTATCTATGGAACTCTACTTCCATAGATATGCAAGAGCATATCCTTTCACTTTAGTGATGTAAGTCTTTCTCTGAAAGACTCACCTAAACTTAATATTGCATGTACATGTGATACATGAAACTTTTTACATTATAGAGAAATATTAAAGCAATGTAAAAAACCCCCACAGTAAATACTTTTCAGCCAGTCACTTTTTCCACATGTGTGTTGTGACATTCTGTGCATTTTGAATACCCCAAAGGATTACATTAATATTGACAACCCTATTTTATAAGAAGTTGTACTCAGTGTGTTTAGAGTTACGAGGTGCAATAAACATCTGGATGAAAAATGTTTACATATCTCACATATTTTTACTCCTAAAATACAAATGCGCATGTGGAAGCCATAAAAAAAAAATCATCAAAAGCTATAGCTAAAGTTAGGTTAACAAAAAGCACATTGACCTAAATATGGATGGTGTATGGGAAATATATGAAAAATGTTAGGAGACACATGGCTTCTGAAACATTGTCATCCACTGTTTCCTGATCTTGGACCCATAGAACTGCTCAATTAATGAAGTCCAGATTAGTTGACAGAGAATCTCTGACAGTGACAGATGATTTGAATAACGGAGATCAATGTTAGAAGTGCATAATTCAATTCAGATACAGCAGAATTTAAAATCAGCCTAGAAAATGGAGGCAGGATATCTGTAAATCTGTAATGCACAGCCTATTTTTAAGATTTAGGATGGTAAGTGTACTGTAATTCTTTCACTGCCAATCCTGTCTGTTCCTTTATGGTAATTCATCTGAGTTTGCTGTATTTTGATAGGTATCACATGAAAATGCTTTTATCTATGTCCATAACTTGCAAAACAAGTGCTAATTAAAATGTTTGATGAAGCAAACCTTCTTTGTTTTGGAAAAAAAAATCTTAAAATCATTTAAGCTACTTCATTGTTCATGACATTTATAATTTCTGCTTTACAGCCAATTCTTTGGGGCTTCCAGCTTTGGTTCAGGAAGATTTTTCAACTGTCATGGTTACTGCTGTATCAGTTTTCAAATATACAGTACACAATTGTACCTTTAGAGAGTTTTGATATAGACTGGGAAAACTATAAATAGATCCTTGCTAGGAATGACCACCGAAAGGATTAAAAGTAAAGCTTTCTGATTTTTTCTCCCCAGAATTCAATATTGATTTTAATCAATTATTTGACTGCCATTTTCTATTACCTGACTAAATCTTAGGTGTCGTTTTATTAGTGTCATTGAATAAATTCAGATCCTATTTAACATTGTTTTCTATATGGGCCATGTGGATGAAAATAGCCAATAGAAGATTGTAAAAATGAATATAATCACATGAAAAAGGCAGTACCTATTCAGATTTATATTCTCTGAATGAATTAGCCCTGGTAAAAAGAACACTTCTGGCTTCATTCTTGTAAGCAGATTGCAGTTCTGAGCAAGTAAAATTGAACTTATCGTGAAAGCTCAACTTTATTTGGAGCAGTTTTTTAAAATTATGTTTTCAACATCATCAATTTTTTAAAAATGAAATTTTTCATTTAAAGTGAAACCTTCTGTCCAGAATAATTTGTGCAAGGCACTAAGCCAGTTTGTTCAAATCTGCTTCTACAGAAGAAAAGTGTGGTGCATGATGCAGGGACCATACATTTCCAGTAATGTTCTTGGAATAATTGTCCTGGAAAATTTCCTTGATGGAGAAGATAGTTCTACCTTAAAGATTTGATATTTTTCAAAACAGTGTTTTTTAAACAAATAAATAATTATTTGTCCCAATAATTCTTGCTCTTATATGTCTTTGTTTATCCAGGGACGACGAGGCAAACCAGGACTCCCTGGAAAAGCAGGACCACCTGTGAGTATCCACAAGGATAGCATCAAACTCAGTTTAGTCCACAATCCATACCAGATACCCTAAAGGTTGTGTGAACAATTCTTTTGCTTTCTCTACAGAGAAACAAAGATAAGGCATATAGAGAGGTGTTGGATATATAAAATAAGATAAGCATGGAAAAGTTGTGTTTGACATAGTTATATGGAAAATGAAAAACCTTCAGAATCCCTATCAGATCAGGGCACATTATTCATTAATAAAATGAAATTGTGATAGGGGAGTATTCTGAACATCATTCTTATTGTTGTTCTTAGGAAAAAATAGTTCATGATAGCGTGTGTCTCCTACATACTGTAGTAATAAATAGGTACAGTACTTGAATTCCGGATTTCAAAAATGGCCAAGCAAATGATGCTTGTGTCCAAAACAGATTCCTTACAGCACATGAACTTATCATATGAATCAATGCTGGATTATGAATGTCTCATCTCCAGGAAATTAACTGAACCTACTTATTTAAGAATAACAATTCTGTTATTCTTAAAACAGAATAACAGAATTGGAAGGAACTTTGGAGGTCTTCTAGTCCAGCACACACATCCCAACCTTTTGGGTGCCAGGGACTGGTTCAATAGAGGGTGGGGTTTTTGCAAATTGGAACCTGCATGTGCATGGATGGAGCTTCACTCGCTTGGACAGCCTGGTTCCTGGCAGGCCACTGGATGGTGTCGTTTTGTGACCTGGGGGTGGGGACCCTGTTGTAGTCCAACCTCCTGCTCAAGCAGGAAACCCAATACCATTTTAGACAAAGGTTGTCCAATCTCTTCCTAAAAACCTCCAGTGCTGGAGCACTCACAACTTCTGGGGGCAAGTCGTTCCACTGATCAATTGTTCTACCTGTCAAGAAATTTCTCCTTAGTTTTAGGTTGCTTCTTTCCTTCATTAGTTTCCTCCATTGCTTTTTGTTCTGTCTTCAGGTGCTTTGGAGAATAGGTTGTCCCCCTCTTCTTTGGGCGACCTCTCAAATATTGGAATACTACTATCAGGTCACCCCTAGTCCTTCTTTTCATTAAACTAGACTTACCCAATTCCTGCAACCATTCTTTATATGCTTTAGCTTCCAGTCCTCTAACCATCTTTATTGCTCTTCTCTGGACTCTTTCTAGAGTCTCAACATCTTTTTTATATTGTGGTGACCAAAACTGGATGTAGTGGTCTAATATGGTCTTACCAAGGCGTTATAAAGTGTTATTAACACTTCACATGACCTTGAATTTATCCCTCTGTTAATGCAGCCTAGGATTGTGTTGGCTTTTTTAGCAGCTGCAGCACACTGCTGGCTTATATTTAAGTGATAGTTCACTAAGACTCCAAGATCACTCTCATAGTTACTAAAATTGAGCCAGATTTCACCTATTCTAATGTCACAAAAGTGTCCAACAGATCCCAACATATTTTTGCTGAATTATGATAATGTTAAATCTGTAGAAATTCAAACTATAAATATAAACTATAAACCCCAATAAATACATTGGGGTTTCTTATACAAGATACTCCTCTTGAAGTTCCTGGAGTGTTTTGAACTTGAACTAACATTGTCTTAAGCAGCCTATCTTATTGTACTGTAATTTTTACAACTGGAATATATGAAGTAACCAGACTTCTTTGTGTGTTAAAAATGTTGTAAAAATGGACTTGGATTTAGCATTAAATGGGGTTTCGGTTGAGACTGTCATGAGTAGGTTTTACAGAGTTAAATATCAAGCCATACCATGGATGCTGCCTTTGTCTTCTGATTCTTTTTTTAAACATTGGATTGTGAATATATTTATGTTCAATCAGGAAAATAATTGGAGAGAGTTTTTCAGTCCAAGAATAGAACTATTCCATCCTGATACACAGCTTTATTAAAATACAAGGAAAGCAGAAAAAGAAGATTCTGTTAGGCTTCTTGTTTGCCCTATTGTGTCTCCCTACCCAATGTGACAGTGTTTGTATCAGTAGTGGGTTCTAAAACCCTTTACTACCAGTTTGGCGCACACTCACATGCACGACACTTCTGCACATGCATAGAAGTGTCCTGAGTGGGTGGGCGGAGCCTCCCATCGCCAGAGTTACCGGTTCTTAGAACTGGGAGCAACCCACCGCTGGTTTGTATGGCCAATATGCAATATTCATTTATATCAGGGCAATAAAGCATTTCACAGGCAGGATGGAACAATCTAGAATAAGAGTTGGTAACACCTAGCCCATTTGAACTGATCTTGAAAAAGCTGAGCACCATCAACCTGATTAATAATTACATACCATATACATGTTTTAAATAAATAGTTGTTTTGATGGAAGACATATTATGATAGGTATAACTTACAGTAAGATGAACAAATATATCTTAAATAAGGTTTCTCTGCCCCAGCTGCCATTATGCTTATCTCCCGCTTCAAAAACAGACTTTTCTGAGTCCTGACAGAGTGGGAAGATCCATCTGCAATCACAGGCTTCAGTGAATAAGTTTGCTAGCGGTGGGTGGTAAATTGTTACAAGGGAAATAAAAAATACATTTTACTGAGATCAGTACAGGTTGATGTACCTAGGGCTATGAGAGTAATTATTATTCCTCATAATTATCCAACTAGGATGGGAAATTTTCATCAAGCACTACATAAATTCATAGTTTCAGAAGTGACTGTGTAGAACAATAAATAGCAGAACAAATGTCAATTCACAGCATCAGAAAGCTACCTGATGTTGAAGTTTGTCTGACATGTTTTGTAGTAAAGCCAGAGCATCGTTTACTCATATTCTGTTCCCGTTGAACTTCAGAGCCCAGACTCTGGTTCTGACAAATGCTGAGTTGATTTATAACCAT
>JANHGD010006347.1:29990-40453 GCA_027560375.1 Imantodes cenchoa
GGGGGGATCTGCTGCTTGGGTAACAGTCTATCCTCCATACTAACCTACCCAGGCCTCGTGCTCTGGAGAGTCCAGAGTATGATATCATAGTCTTTCGAGACTGAAGGATGGCAATGTAAATGTATATACAACAGAATTGTATATGGCAATTGGCAAAAGGAACATAGAAAATTAAGTAAATTGTAGGACAATCTACTGCTCTGAATGAATTCAGTGAAGCGACAAAATGCATTTTGTCTAATTCACTCTTTTTAGATTTTTTAATAGTTGTTAGAAGGAAAATCCAATGAGTTAAGTGGTTTTGTCTCTAAATAATAGGTCATTTTTGAGAATACAACCAGAATAACTTTTGCATACATGCAGTTTATATTCTGGTACTTTAGTGACCTTATCCAAGTCCACAGTATGATTAACATGGATTTGAAAACAACATTGTGATGAAAGTTTTGCAGAAACTAGAAAGAACAGGCTTTAACATAGATATATTAATTGCATTTCTACATTTCAAAGAATATCTATTTTTGTGTCTTTCTTTGTGACTGAAACCAAAGGTGGCTAGGATATGTATTTGGGTCTATTAAGATAGATCTTCGGGAGGTTTGCAGATTAGAACTTCTCAGTCCTTGTCCTGAAATAACATTGCTAAAAAGAAATGGGTGGCAGGAAACTGATCTTTTATATGAAAAGAGTTAAAAATCTGGCTCCGGTACTGTTGACAAATTACTAAATTCATTCATTCATGTGCTTGCCAAACTGATCCAGTATTTGGTGCTGATCTTTCTTGGGTGACTCTGAATTTCTAGTAAGGAACAAAGTAGATTATACAAGTCAGAAATTTGCTCATCTTTAATAATTAAATTAGATGTTCTGCTGCAGTATGAGAAGATTGGGAATTACAGGTGAAACATTCATTTCTTTCTGACTAACATTTTGTTTCATCCTGACAGTCCACAAGATTTCCTTCTAAACGGCCAAATTAGAACATCGATGGAAAACATGATCTGATTGTTATTTTGTACTTTTAACACAAAATAAGTGAACAGGTTACATCATTTGGATATGACTTTTAATCTGTATAGCTAAATTAGTCTTTCAGAAATAGGGCATTTGTAATGTTTAATCACCTAGCTTTAATTAATTGAAACAGCTGGCAGCCTTTTGATTTTCTTAGAAACAAGCTCTCTTGCCATCTCTTCGGTTAACTTCTGTTACTGCCACAGTGAATTCAAACTTTTACTATTCATTTGCCTACCTAAATAAACTATGTGACACATCTTCAATCACTGTCTTGGGTTTGCTTGACTCTGAGTTGCAGAACCAAAAGATTGTCTTTCGCTATGTGTAACCACCTCTCTTGCTTTCTATGAAAAAAGATCATATGATCTTTTCATATTTCTATGAAAAAAGATCAGTTCTGCTTCTGTATTCTTTCTTTGGAGCCTTAATAGAGCTCTTCCATGGAAGCTTTATAACAGCTTCCATTCTATAGTAAAAGTCATACAATGTGTTCAATTTCTCAGCTATACTGGGAACTCAGTTCTCCAAAGCTATGAATACACCCATTCCTCATTTAGTGACAATCTCAATTAGTGACCATTCACAAATGTATTAGTAGTTAAAAATATTTTTCAACCAATGTCTGCATTCATGACCATATTTCAGGCACCCGACAAAAATGCATGCCGGAGTGGGAGTAATGCTGCCATAGTTGTATGAAAAAAAACTTTATCTAAATGAGATGGCACCAACCAATGATCTTCCCAGTCTCTGTCTCTCTCTCCCCCCCCCCCCCATATGTTCACTTAGCAACCATTTTGCTTAACATCTTGGTTATTGAACAAAAGTTGGTCATTCAACAAGGAGTGAGTGTATTCAAAGACGGTATTGAAGTTGTTGATCTTTTCTCAGAATCCTAGAATGGTATGAAGCTCAGTTGTTTATGTTGTTAAATATTGCAGACTAAATTCAGCAGCTAGCCTGCTAACTTGCTTGCTCACTCACTCACTCACTCACTCACTCGTAAATTTGTGCTAAAATTTTTCAGGAACATTTTAGACAAACTTAATCATATACTCTACACCAGGGGTGAGAAACTCGCAGCATCACGTTGTTGTCAGGTGACGTATTGTGACCACTGTTCCCTCTAAGTTGTGCGGCCGTGCGGCCGCGCAGGTAAGAAGGGAATGGCGCACAGCAGTTTCCAACTGCCGCGCGCCGTTTTCTAATCGCAGACACTGTGCGACTGCGCGCCCGCGCACATGATTAGGAACGGCGCGCAGCACTTTCCAATTGCCGCGTGCCGTTTTCGGAAGTCACAGGGATCGTTGATTGTGACTTTTTCCCCCTTCACTAAAATGGGGGTGGGCATGGCCAATGTGTGACGCATTTGGGCTGCGAGTTTGACATCCTGCTCTACACACTTTGGCAGTTTCACTTTCTTATCTTTTTTCTCTAACTTGTCTTTGTATTATTATCCCAAATTAATTGGAGTTCTAAGGCTTTTTATTTTTATTTATTACAAATTCAGTTTTGTTATCAATGTTTGGCAATAAAATCTATAACAATAGCTTGCCAGTTTGGACTTTATATCATTGACTCAGAACAGTTCTGGGTAACACCTTACTTCAAATTTTGTTAAACTGAGGTGACTATTCTATCTTAAATTTGTGACTAAAAGTATGTTCCTAAATGATAAACTATATCCTGCATGAATATCTAAGGATGGACGATCAAGCAGAATGATACTTCCTTTGATTTGGACGGGGGGTATTCCAAAATAAGCTATCTATTCCGTTTGCATTTTTTTCATACTTCTCTTAAAATCACTGCAATTTTAACCATTCTGCTCCTCTGATCCATTCAGTACCATCAAAACTGTAATAAACTGTGATAGGTATAATTTTCCAATCTCTGTTTCATTATTTTTCTGGTACTTTCATCATTCCTTTTTGGCAAATTCTAATTTTCTGCCTCTTTCTATTTTCACCACTGTTAGCAATGGTGCTTTACTAATTACACCAATACACTAAACTTAGATTTTTTTAAAAAAATGTATTAAATAAAATTGAGTTATTTTATCATACATTTGTATGAATGAGCTCATTTCTTCAGTCTGTGGAAAATCAGTTTATGACCAGCTGTGTGCAAACAAATTTGCCAAAGATCACTATATTTCTGGGTTGTTAGGCACCTAGCTTTTGCTGTATTTTATACCAACTGCGCAATAGATTGAACTGCCATGTTTCAGTTTTTTGAAGAGCTGCTTTATATTTCTTAATCTTTTATGCCTAGAAAATTAATTATATCCAGGCATTTTTTCTTCATTATGTATAACTTACTTCTTGCAATCATTCTTGGTATATTTTGCATATTTTAGTAGCCTCTTAATTCCTATTTAAGATTAAGTTTGTGGCAGGTGACATGAACCCAAGTTGAGGTCCGCAGGATATCATATGCATCTGTCTGCCAGATTCATGTTTCTTACAATTATAAGGCCTTTCAAATTCCTATGCCTTATCATGTTTCCCAGTTAATATCTTCTGGCAAAACATGGGGGGCCAGCTGTTTCGCCTTCAAGAAATGAATCATCTTTTAACCCTCATGTAGTGTACTGATACACTCCTTCCTTCAGCTGTCCAATGCAAAATATTTAATGATTTATTCTCAAGCAAACAACTTTCCATAAAAGAAGCGCTAAGTTTAGTATTTAGGAAGATGATTTACCAGTCTAAACTTCAGTTTTAAGTACTTAGACTTTCTGGAACCAGGGTTTCAGGTTGCAACAGTGACCCAAATGTTTAAGACCGGAGATGAATAAATTAAGCTAAAAACAGTGTAATATTAATTGAGAACAATTTGCTCTGTTAATATTTTTAAATAATGTTTAAATGAAAAATACCCTTGAATTTTAAAAACTGTTACACCTGCATGATTATTATCCACAGGAAGATCAGATAGGATAACTGTTATTAATATTCTTAAAAATAGTTTATACTGTAATCCAGCTTACCTAGCATGTCAGTTAAAGGTATCAATTTTAACTGAAATCAATTCTGGAGATTTTTAACAAAACTAACAAATATGTGCATGAAAACCATGTATATATTGTGCACATAGGGGAGAGCATGCACATATGCACAAAATACAGATACATGCAGAACCAGATTTCTCAAAGGAAAAATGCAAGGAAGAAAGATTAAATGAACGTCATACTTTAAAACCAATTGCCAATATGTTATGTTATCAGGGATGAAATGCTCCTGGTTCACTCGTGCCTGTCGGTTGTCGGAGAGCCGATCGCGAAGGCAGCACGAAGCTCCGCCCAGATGCCGCCATTTGGGTTCTTTTACCCTCTGCGCATGCACAAAGCATTCTCTGAATGCGCAGAGGGTAAAAGAATCCAAATGGTGGCATCTGGGCAGGTGGACGGAGCCTCTGTTGCCTTCACGACTGGCTCTCCCAATGACCGATAGGCATGAGCAAAACGGAATCATTTCACCCCTGTATGTTATGTTATATGTTATGTAGTGTTATTATGTTATATTATGTTATTTATACATACATATACATACATATAAATATACATACATATATTCATAATTTTTATTGCATGAATTTGTATGCTACCCAGTTGCAAGGGGTATATAGAATATATAACAACACAAAACCCCAGCATCTTTCAATCTTCTCTCATACAACTGTCATAGCTACAACACTGAACAGTATTAAAATTCAGATTCTATTATCATCACCATTAACTCATAAATACTTATTAAACAGGATAATGTTGTTCATTTTTCTAAATGACAAAAATGAATGAGAAGCTAAGCTCTTCCATAGTGTTAGTGCCACCACAAAGTTGGTTTGCCTCTGGTCCCTGGTCTCCTTGATTTCCCATAGGGTGGGAATCCTGAACAACCCCTATCGAATGATCACCCAGGATGGGTGGCTTCTAGTCAAACAAGACGGTCCCAAAGTAAGTGGGAGTGAGTTATACTGCTAGTTGTAGTAGCTTATAGAAAAACATTACCAGTTTGAATTGAACAGGGAAAGATAATCAGCAATTAATATAGAAGTTATTCTGCCAAAGTAGGTTACTCCATCCAGGGCATCATATTTTGAACCAATATATCATTCATACAACCCTTCCCTTCCCACACAATTATTGCATATCACATGCTTACATATATACAATTTTATTTTGAGAATAAACAATACAGAACTCTGTTGGCATGTTACCCTTGACTTTTAAAACACCTTTTCAATTTGAAGTAATTTGAAATATGCCAGCTACATTCATTTGAAAATGCAGAGATGCATATATTGCTATTCTAAATATGATTCCTCAGTGTTTAGATTGCAATTATATAATGTAAATTGCTCATGAAAGGAATATTGGATAACCATTATAAAAAGGAAGATTTGGGGAAATTGATCTCTAATTTGTTAACAAATTAGAAAGAATTGATCTTTATTTTCTTTTTTGGGAAAGAGTCTTCGAGATGAAAAGGGATTAAAAGGTGCAAAAGGAGAAAAAGTAAGTACATCAATTGCTATTGATAGTTGTGATTGTGTGGTTTATTTTTTATATGGGATTTCTGGAAATTAAAAGTGGGTTTCATTCTTGCCAAAACCTTTAGAAACAGAGAGCAAATCTGGATTTAAGTAAAAGTGTCCTGATAAATATTGAGTTAACTTGTACTCTGTCATAGGGAGAACCTTCTGAAAAAGGAGAAAAGGGAGATTCAGTAAGTATAGCTCAAAATTCCATTTATGTTTACAGGAACCTGTGAGTATTTCTAATGTTTAACAATACATTTAAAATTTCTTTGAAGATAAAATGTGAAGTTTGTGTGTTATCAACATACCCAAGTAATTGCAGTTATTGGAATATAGAGTCTAATCTAGTTTGGACAATTATTTCTGAAAGAGATCCATATCTTGGAGAAATCAGTTCATGACCTACCTATTGGTTGCACTTGCATTCTTTCATAACTTTTTTTTTTTCAGATGGGACATTTGCATAGGGATCTATGCTTAGATTCCCATTACGCAAATATTTCTGACATTATATTGTTTTCATCTTTGGAACCCTGTGCCTTGGATTTTAAATGTATAGGCCTTATGGAAAAGCTACATCCAGTGGTGAACATCTGACAGATTTGGTGGCTGAATTTGTTGTCACTACTATATGTAATTCAATTATCATGTAATATAAATTAATTTAATCTTGCCAGATTTACAGATCAAGGTATTTACTTGCTCTAGAAGTATTTGTGAAGGGATGACAGTACCTTAATTACTGATCTGAGCAAATGCACAAGGATTCTTTTTTCATTATTAACTGATATTTATTTATTTGTTTGTTTATTTATTTATTTATTTATTTATTTATTTATTATTTTCTTTATTTATTTGTCAACAAGTGCAAAGAAACAGGACACATTAAAAATGGCACAAATAAATGGATATAAGAAGCAAAACACAGCCATAAACACATAAAATGAGTACATACAAATGGGTACAGTAGGACAGGGACAGCAGGCAGGTTGGTACTCGTTGATACTCATTGATCATGGTTACTTCTGGTGATGAATTATATCCAATATTATCCTTATTCTGGGGCATGTTCCCTATGCTTCTAGCAATTCTCAAAATCCAGGATTAAATTTTAGTCAGATGAGAACTATAATGACTAAGTGATGATATCACTTTTAGATAATAAGTTCTGGACAAAAGTACACATGTAACATTTGCACATCCGCAAAGAAAACACTTGAAAAATTGTCTTATAACCAGAATTACACACCAAAAACTGGAGATACACAAAAGCCTTTACCATAGATAATAAGGTTGTCATGATCTTGATTTCTCATCCACATTTATGCAAAACCATGGATCACAAGGGCCACCTTTACAATAAGTGGGTACACTTCTGTATGTAAATAGAAGTCATCCACTAATATATCACCATTGGGATCATATTACAAAGAGATTATACCAAGAAGTTCTGGAGTTAAACTACTTGGCTTGCAAGTGATTTCACTTCCATTTTTAGAGTAAAATTGATCTATAGGCATTAGAAACATAGTGTAGTGTGTAATTAGTATATATATTTACCAACTCTACAGTTTGATCTCTAAAGACATATAACTTACCTTTCTTAAAATGTTGTTTTAGGGTGAAGTAGGGGAATCTGGTCTTCCAGGGTCTATTGGAAATCCAGGACCTCCGGTATGTAAATTATATTTAATGAAAAGTATAACAATTTCTCTTACAATCCAGTAATGGGAACACCATTGATAGCCTGTTCTGTTGTCCTATGAATGAATTAAACTGTTGTATGTTTCTGTCTCTGTATGTTACCAAACTACACCTGTACAAAATGCCAAAATATATTTAAAATATATAAATGTTCATAGTATTCCTACTAGCATTTTAAAGGTTAAATCTGATAATAGTTGAAATAATATAGAAAATGTATAAAATTTCATAATGTTCTTCCGTAACAGTTTTAAAATCCAACCTGATTGTAATCGAGCATATGCTTATACAATTGTACAGTTGGAAATACCTTTGAGATTGTTGTTCAATATAGATACCTATATTTCCAAGCTTTCCTCATTCCACTTTTGACAACTTTATTCTCCTAGAATCTTTTAAATTGTCATAACTCCTGCAGAAGTCCTCAAAGTTTATTAAGAGAAGTGTTCTGCTAAACTACAGTAACCAAATACCCCATCCAATAATGCCATGTATTTCAGCAACATATGGGGTCCTAGAGATTTTCCACCCCAAACTAAAGTTTAGAATGCTACTTCTTCCAAAAACAAAGAACATACATTTTATTTCATTCTATTTACAGAATAATGTGTATTTAACCCTCAATTTGCATAGGTAGTCACAGCAGGAGTGGGTTGCTACTGGTGCAGGCCACTCTGCCATCCTGGTAGCAGCCCACCGATTGAGCAACGGCTCCAGTGCCATCTTCTCCAGTCCGTCGCATGGCGCCATCTTTTTTTTAAAAAATTTGCTGGGTTTTTGCTTCCTGCGTATGTGCAGAAGCAAAATCTCACGAGGGGATGCTCGTGCATGTGAGATTTCAGTGATTTTTTTGTTTTCGCGCATGCAAAATCACTGAAATCTTACACGCACGAGCGTTCCCTCATGAGATTTTGCTTCTATGCATGCACAGGAAGCAAAATCATGTGAGGGGACGCGCGCACGCGCGCAGTGTCAGGATACGCACATCGGACCAGTATGCCGGTGAGAAGAACTTCCCCCTGTGTCACAGGTAGTGAACAGAAAACCCACCAATTAAAATAAAACTAAAATAGGTTTATAAAGATGCAAGAAAAATAAGACATCAGGTTGAAATAATAAAATCAATGTCAGCCATATTATTGGAGATGACTAGATTACATGAAGGGGGCATCAATTTCAGAGGCAGGAATGGCTCCATGCTATGAACATTTTATAAGAATGACACTACAGCTAAAAAGCTTTTTTGTTTAATACCCATTTTTTTCTCATAAAGTAGAGAAGTGTGAGGACAGCTTCTGAAAATTAGTCCTCGATTTACAACAGTTCGTTTAATGACCATTTGGAGTTACAACAGTCCTGAAAAAAGTGACCTATGATCATTTTTCACAGTTATGACTGTTGTAGCATGTGATCAAAATTCAGAAGCTTTGCAACGGACTCATATTTATGATGGTTGCAGTGTCTCAGAGTCATGTGATCACCTTTTGAGACCTTCTGACAAGCAAAATCAATGGAGAAGCCAGATTCACTTAACAACTGGGTTATTAATTTAACAACTGCAGTAATTCACTTAACAAATGTGACAAGGAAAGTCATAAAATGGGGCAAGACTCACTTAAACAAATTTCTCAGTTAGCAACATAAATTCTGGGCTCAATTGTGGTCATACGTCAAGGACTACCTGTACTGAAATAAATTGCATCACTTCCTATTTCCCATGTGTTTTAAAAAATTGAAAAGAAATCTCCAGCTAATCTAAGATCAGTCTGGAGATTTACTTTCCTTTTTTGTCTCAGCAATTGACAAAAGGATCCTTGAATTCATACATAGGGGAACACTAACTCTAGACCAGGGCTGTCAAACTCGCAGCCCGTGGGCCGGATGTGTTACACGCTGGCCACATCCATGCTGGTTTAGCAAAGGGGGGAAAAGTCACGATACATCACATGATGCCACCATGACAATGTGAGTTTGACACGCCTGCTCTAGAAAGTCCTTGTTTAGTGACCAGCAACTCATTAAGCAAAGCAATTGCTAAGTGAAACGTCATGATTCAATTATTTCACTTCAGCGTTCCTTTCTTTTACAGAATTGTGAAGGTCATAATGCAAGAGTTGGTTACAAAGTTATTTTTTAATTACTATAGTAACTGAATCATTGCTAAACAAGACACTCACTAACTGAGGACTATCTGTATTACATTTTCTGTTGCATGTAGTGCAACAGATTCTGGAAATCAGGTTGTCTTCTAGTTAGAACAGTGTTTTCCCTTTTGCATGTAGACATTAGCAAAATCAGAATATTAGACTATTTTGGTGCCATTTCAGTGTATTGATTTTTGTATCTTTAAACAGTAAAGAATTTTATATTTGTTAACTCAGAAGAAGCCAGTATTTTCATTTATTTTCTTCAAATATATCCCGTTATTAAAAAAAACAGTATAAATATATGGAGGGGTTTTTTTTCTTTCTCTCCCTTTTCTAAAAATTTCATACTTATTATAATGTTTTAGGGATCTCCAGGACCACCTGGCCCCAGAGGATCTTCAGGAGAAATGGCAAGTATCATACTGCTCTTTGTAAGAATTATTCAAGTAAAATATTAACCAATGAAATAATAATATTAAACTGTTGGTGATCTCCTTTTACAATATATATGGGAGAAGTAATCGTGCAAAGATTTAGAACCAGGCATACTGAGGTGTTCCATAATAACAATTTATGGTTTCACTCATCCCATCAAGTGTGGTAATAAATCACTAAGGCAGACTTTATATCACCACAACAATGGCTAGGTGACCCTGTAAAATTGCTACTGTAGAAGGCCTCAGTAGCTTTATGGCTATACCTCTGGGCAGTTACGAATATGCCATTCTATTTCTGCATCTTTGTACTGTTACTAAGAAGGTCAGCCTTAATCATTATTTTAACAGTTTACAATATAAATATAGATTGACATATTTTTATTAGCAGTTTGATTCAAAAAACATTTTTTTCAGAAGAATGCGGCTAGAGGCTTGAATGTTGCTAAGATCCTCAGTTCGTTGCCTGGCAGATAAGGAAACCAATATTAAATGGCTTATGCCTATCCATTAGTGATTAATTAAAACTGATTTTAATATAACTCCAAGTATATTTATTTTTATTTATTTTATTTATTTGATTTAGATACCGCCCTTCTCCCTAGGGACTCAGGGCGGT
>JANHGD010006347.1:64549-74976 GCA_027560375.1 Imantodes cenchoa
AGGCTGTACACCGCCCGAGTCCTTCGGGAGAGGGCGGTATAGAAATAAATTTATTATTATTATTATTATTATTATCACTAATTTTAAAGTTTGTATGAATGGAGCAGATTATTATCTTTTGGTAAAAAGTGAAAGGGGGTCAAGTTAACACTTACAAATGCTGGCCTAAATGTTTACTACTCTTAAAAATAAGGATGGGCAAAATGAGAACTGACACTTATTCTATACCAGTCTCTTTCTCTGTGACCTGTCCACCGTTGTAGCATTGTATTTTACTGTGTAAGTTCAATTCTGTTACATCTAAACATTAACTAAATAAAGCATTGCTCGAAAGCCCCAATACTGACACAACCAAGTCCTGTTAGAGATGAGAAGTTTCTTTTAAGGATCAGCAACCAATGCTAAATCTTCTGGCACCCCACAAAACCAAGTGATCAGAGTAGTAAGGCCTACCACCCCCAGGGATAAATTAATAGGGAGTTCTTTGATGCCTTGCCAAGTCTGGGACTTCAGAAAAGCAAAGTAAAGAACAGCTTATTTTTAAAAATTTGAAAGCTAATTTCTAAATTGGAGTAAGGCAGTTTCTGCATATTTGTTCAGCACAACCTCTCTATCGGTTCCTTGCTGGGTATTTAAATACTGCTTAGACTGCCTTTTCTCATCTCTTCAGTATCTCCCTTAAAGGAGAAAAATCGTAAAAATATATTGCAGTGAAAGAAAAGTGGCAAGTGCACTGATACTCACCCACTGTAAATCCTTTCTGAACTGAATCTTCAACTACTACTTTCACTGAGATATTAAGCGACATAGTATAGCTATACAAACCACCTGGAAGGGCCCTTACAAGCCAACAACTGAAGAGCTGCTCCAACTTACCCATGATTGATGGTCATTATACCCTCTCAAGGGCATGCTGTGGCTGTTTTGGGCATCTCCCCATGTCATTAGAACATGAGTGGGTAAGCCCAAAAGATACTGTACTATATTATCATTAGGATTACTGGTGAGCAATTTCAATCCCAATTCCAACCGGCAGGCAGGCCTAGCCTAATATAAATTTTATGGGAATTTGATTTTAATGGAGATTTTAGCAGCCAAAATTATTGTTTAATCTGGTTTTAATAATTTATTTATATCTATTTATATTTATATTATTATGTATATTGTGTTTTATGTATATGGCTGTGAACCGCCCTGAGTCCTTCGGGAGTAGGGCGGTATACAAATCCAATAAAGTAAAGTAAAGTAAAGTATATTAAAGTAAGAAAAATATCTTTAAGATCCCCAAGGCATGTCACAACGTTTGAGCACCCCTAATGTTTGGAAATTGAAAGTTGAAAAATTTGATATCTACACAAAAATAGTTATCTACACACATATAAATTCATGTCTGTGTCTATGTGTATAAATAACATTCAAGGTATATATTGTGATATGAAAAGCATATCCAGTATACTACTGTCTCCTCTTTATCACTTCCATAGTGCTCTACAATGTTGCTGAGACCAGGCGAAATTTTCAGACACAAAATATCAGTATGCCAAAGAATTTGAGTGTTAGATAATGACAGTAACGAATTATAAGAATAAACTGAAAAAATTTGCCTTTACAAATACAGTGTATTTTTCAAAATACACTACCAGTGTTATTCAGAGTGCAGACCTCATTAGACTAGGCCAGTGGTTCTCAACCTTTTCTTCACCATGGACCCTCTTTAAATACCTTTTGTGGTCATGGACCATGGCCACGGACCACCCAGATTTAACTCAAGATTTAAACCATAACCTTTCTTGAAGAGTTTGCAGCCTACCCACCCCCAGGGTTCTACAAACCACAGATTGAGAACCACTGGGCTGGGCTAATCTAGACCAGGGGTCCCCAAACTTGGCAACTTTAAGACTTGTGACTTTAACTACGGTAGCATAGCTGGCTGGAGAATTCTGGGAGTTGAAGTCCACAAGTTGCCAAGTTTGAAGACCTCTGATCTAGACCAACTAAGATAACCGATCCCGCGATTCTTTTACACAGAGAAAACAGACCTAACATACTCTGTTTTAGCAGACAACAATACACGTTGCAAACTTTGTCACTGCAGCTTAGAATTCTTATGCTAGCCTTATGTTATTTGTGGCATATCATTTACATATGTTCATTATTGATATCAGCAATAAATATAACTTCCCTCTGCCTTGTAATTTTCATATATTTTTCACCACCTTTAGCTGACTTTCAGAATAGCTTGATTGACAATTTATTCTGAATTTCCATTGACGAGTTTCAGCTTACTGAATTGTAGGAAATAGTGGAGGGTGCTTCTGCTGCTGATGTAGGTTTTCATTACACATCTTCCCAGCATTTCCCTGTAAGAATCCAGGAGTCAGAAGACCTCTGGAGAAATTATATAATAAAAGAAGATTCAGACAGATTCCTTGTAATGTAGCAAATGCTTCACCTAAATCCTCTTCTGTGGTGGGCCACTCTGCTAACCTAGTTTTTGACAGCTCTATTAAATTGTATTATAATTTGTCTAAAGGCACCCTTTACATTGCCTTTTTTACTTAAAGACAGCCTTTGATTTGATACCATGTGAAAGACTACAGGAAATTAGCTACCACTTCAATCAACTGCCATCTTTTCCAACTAATTATGTGGCTTAATTACTATTCAAGTCAAGGGTAACCTATTAGGTGACCTAGCTAAACCTATTTCTATTTACAAATGTATCAAACAGCTCTATATCTTTGTTCTGTTATTGTTTAACTATTACATTAATGCTTCATTACATTGCCAAGACAAAATATTACCATTTATCTGTTTGCCATCACCCTATTCTGCTCTTTATGCTAAAGATGCAGTTATTTGTCCATCACCTGGGTAGGCCTCTGAAGATGTATTAAAGCTTTATAATTTCACAGAATAAGTTGAAGGTAGAAGAAAAACTTGCTATGCAACAACAAAAATATTGGCTGATGATTCTTGGACAATAACTGCTATTACTTTTGGGCAACCTGCTTTGCACCGGGCTGGCAACTAGGGCCTATGAATCCAAATGGAATTACTGGAAATTCAAATAAAATTCAGGGTTGGGGAGGAAAAGACTATATTTGATTTTACATATAGCATTAAGTCATGGCTTAGTTAACCATATTTTATGAAAAACATTGGCTGGATTCATAAAGCACTGACCATAAACCTTAGTTTCTAAACCACCATAGCTAAGACCATACAATACAACAAGACAAACCATACGATTGCTTATCCATCTATTATAACAAGCAGATTCAACCTGTATAAATTTGGCTTTCCTAATCTTTCCAAATTATCTTTCCATATTGCCTGTGATTGTTATTGAGCAACTTGTTAGACTTTCTACCTGCTATTAAATAGCTTTGATTTAGAATGGTTCCTTCCCTGACAAAAAAGAAGAAGAAGGGGGGGGAAAATTGAAGTTGCTATAGTGTCTTCTCCTAATGTTAGTGACCATGTTCCACCTTGCTATCCTCTGAATGTCTTTAGATTGTAATTGATAAATTCTTCATTGTGGTCTATTTGAATTATACATGGGGTATTTGTGCCTCTAGAGCATCCTTTTCAGAAACCAGTATATCAGATTAGGAAAAGCTGATAAGTACTATAAAGCACACCCATATTCACATAAGTTGTCACTTTGCCTGTAGCTACAAGTTTATGTTTATATGAGATGAATCAGATAATTGGTTTATTAGAGTATTATATACTCTACATTATATAATTATAGTGCATTTGGCAGGAATAGCCAGGACAGTAGAAGTTTTATTACTACTGTAGTGGACTCTTAATAGGTATATTCCAGGAATAATTTACATTCAACTAACTTCATTTCAATAGACTCATCTATTATGTTCTCTAAAAACCAAGTTGGCAGGAAATTGAGATTGCCTTAATTGTAGTAGAAATAAAAATATAGAAAAGAGAATGTACTATCCATGCAGTGAGGTTAATAAATGACAAAAAAGGAGATTATAACAGAATTAACTATATGATAAAATATTTTTTAATATTCTCATGTTGTTACTGTTATCACAATCATAGTCATTATCCCTGGCTATAAGCTACCCTGTTTTCCCAGACCTCCAATACTGTTAGTCCACCACTCAGAAAACTTCATTTCTTTGTTTTCCTATTCAATATGACAAAATAATTGTGACATAAATACATACGGTTGCATGTAAAAAGTTCATTGTCTTGAAAAATTTTTTGGATAATTTAAGGTAAAGTGTCATGTCCTGAGTAATGTATGGAATTTTCCTCCTTCTGTAAGCTGTTCTCTAGAATTTATGCCAGAAACAAGAACTGAGATGAGAATCATTCATGCTCAACAGAAGTAACTGGATGTTTGTGATTGTTTATGATCATTTCAGGAGACAGACGCAAAGGAAAAATCCAAATACATTCTTTTGATTTTAATAGGATGAAGGCTGTTTCAGATAGTGCTTCCCATATAAATAAGTGATCATACAATGTGTGAGAGGAATTGTTTCCTCAAATGTGGAGTGAATCGGTGTGTGCTAAATTAGATCGCCACCCATTCGCGCATGCGCTCATGCGCACGATGCTTCTGCGCATGTGCAGAAGCATCCCGGGTGGGTGGTCGCAGCCTCCCCTCACTGCTGCTACCGGTCCGAACCGGGAGCAACCCTCCGCTGGAGTGAATCCATTAAGCCTTCTTAATAGACATTGGATTTTCTCAAGAGATATACTTTGGAAATACTGCAGTGTAGTATGTCTTTTTTAGGGTGACCAGGGATCTGTGGGACCTCCAGGAGTTCCAGGAATACCTGTAAGTATACTCTTAATAATGATGTTTCCATTTTGTGGAAGTGAATAGTAATTGCAACAACTAGAATAAGGGTAAAGTCTGCTAGATACGCATTATATAACAATGTGTACAAACTATGGGAAATTGTAGCCAAATATTCTGCTGGATGTTCAGAATCAAGCTTGTCATACCTAATCATTAATCTTTTCTTATATGTTCATTTCTTACTATAAAATACCTCCTACATTACTTGTCTTCTCACTATGAATCTTCAAAAGAATCTGGAAATAGACTATAACCAAACAATTAGCACTGCTGATAGCTAACCTTAACTTTGTTCTTACAAATGATATCCATTCATATTTAGAAAGTGTTGAGCATTCAATTTTGGAAGAAATTTTCTGTGGTTAGCAAATCAATATTTTATTCCTTATTATAAATTAAATTAATACTATATTATACTATATAATATTAAATTAATACTGTAAATTAAAACAAATAACAATGAAAAAACAAGTCCACACCTATATTCTGAATTAACAAATCTGTCCTGGAAGAATCACATGAATGAATGAATGAATGAATGAATGAATGAATGAATGAATTGAATGAATATCTGATCTTCTCTATTTTTTCTTTGTTCTATCTGTAATCTATTTTATAGTATTACTGCAATGGGTACATTCAGATGGGCTGGGCTACAGATCAACCTCCTGATTTGTTGAGAGGCAGGAGGGGCATCTATTAATGTGATGTTATCATTTGAAAGAGTGTTAATAAAGTCTTTATACATTTTCACCCAGCTTATACACATGTAAGATAGGAATAGAAGCAATTCACCTTCCGGTGGTTAACTACTCTGATTCTCACTTTGATTTAAGTGTGGGGGAATAGAAAACAGAAATGTGACGGGTTTGCTTCAGGATTTGTCTTCCTTTTGGGATGTTGGGATTGAAGAACTAACACATGCAGCCCCTAAGTCATGCCTCTTCTTTTTATGATATATTTTAATAACTAAACCTTCATTTAATTATGCCATCTGAAAAGTGTTTGAGGATCAGTTTGTATCCTAAGAGGATTTAACAATCTCAAGCTATCTCTAATAATTTTTAGAAAAAGATGTTCAGAAGTAAGTGTCATTGAATTTAGAGTGAATAGCTTAAATTAGTATAGTTTTAGTATATATAAGAATGGAACCAAAAGCTTTTATAATTAACGAAGAATTCTTTGCTCAGGCAATATCAGTGTAATATAGTGTAATCTAATATACATTAAAATAGCTGTAATTACAGAGCAGACTAAATAATTGATTTTTAAAAGTGATTTTCTATGTATTTATTTTCACAGGGAAAGCATGGCACGCCAGGACTACCAGGAACCCCTGGAGAACCTGTAAGAGCACTTGGGTTTCAGCACTCCCATAATAGTATTAGTATTCTGATTGCTTTCAGTTAATATAAAAGACTCTTTATTTTTCCTTTAGGGTGAAAGAGGTCCTGTTGGAGATATTGGCTTCCCAGGGCCAGAAGGGCCATCAGGAATACCTGTGAGTAATTCAAAAGGGATTCTGGTATGACCTAAGACAGGGATTCATTTTTTTCTTCATCCAACTAATTAATTAATGGCCAATTATTGGATGGTTATTATTATGTGTTCACAATCATGTGAAGTCACAGCTTTAACTAGGGCTGGTCTTTAGATGCATCAGGTTTTATTTATTTATTTATTTGTTTGTTTGTTTGTTTGTTTGTTTGTTTATTTATTTTGTAAAACTTGTACAAGATAGTAGGTATTGGTATAAACATAAACATTAGCAAAGTACCAGTAGGTACAGGTAAATTAGGCAATAGGACAGTAGGACAGGGATGGTAGGCACAATAGTGTGCTTATGCACCTCCTTACAGACCTCTTAGGAATGAGGTGAGGTCGACTGTAGATAGTCTAAGGTTAAAGTTTTTGGGGGATGGGGATGGGGAGGAGACCACAAGGTCAGGTAATGCATTCCAGGCATTGATCACTCTGTTGCTGAAATCATATTTTCTGCAGTCGAGTTTGGAGCGATTTATATTAAGTTTGAATCAGTTGTGTGCTCGTGTATTGTTGTGGTTGAAGCTGAAGAAATCATTAACCGGTAGGACATTGTGGTAGATGATTTTATGAACTACATTTAGGACAGATCGAAGGCGACGAAGTTCTAGGCTATCTAAGCCCAAAATTCTGGTGGAATAAGTATTCTGTTGCGAGCAGAGGAGTGGAGGACTCTTCCCAAGAATCTAGGATGTTGTAATGTATCAGCATAATATATGTGCAGATCCAAGGTCTTTTGCAATTGACAAATGGAAATTTTGTTAATGCACAGTTTTTCTAAGTACCATCCAAGATTTTTGGGTATGGCACCTAGTGTGTTGATAACCCCTGGAACCATCATAAAAATTTATACCATAATCTGATTAATTAATTATAATTAATTATTATTATTAAGTCCCTGCAAAGCTACTCGACCAAAATTATTGTTTCCTCCTCCTCTGCAGGTCTCCAAAATGAAACCGCTAAAATTTGCTGGAATTTTCCATTGACTTAGGAGGGAAAACCCTCCTCAGAAATTAAACATACCTGTAAAGGAAACTGACCTCGCAATAATAAAAGTGCATAGTCTAACCTAGCTAGCTATATAGTAATGAGTAATTTTATTATATTATTTTAGAAGTTAGTTTTATTGATAATTTGCAGGCATTAAATGCTACTCTAAGTCCAACAGCCAGCTAGAACCACTTTGTGATTATGTGACTGAAGAACGCCTTGAGCCCTTTGGAGCCTGCATTGAATAGGACTTAGGGCAACTGCCAACTGTCTTCAATCACTATATCAGTTGAGATTTTGCATCCTGAGGGCTTTATGCTTATGCTAAGATATAGATAGCAAAATTCAGACATGTGGTAATATGAGGATCATTATGGGTTTTTTTTCCCCCTTAGGGCTTAAGTGGGAAAGATGGATTGCCTGGTCCTCAGGTAAGAAAACTATTTATGTATGCAGAATATAATTGTGCTTTTGGCCTTTGTCAGCAAGAATATATATTTTAGCAATACTTTTCATTTGTTGTAGGGTTTAATGGGTAAACCTGGTGATAGAGGCCCCAAAGGAGAACGTGTAAGTTACTTTGCCAATCGTCGTACTATTTATCCAGCTTATTATTTGCAATTTACATGCATACTTGAAAGATATAAATGCATATAAACTGAAGTATTATAGCTTGCAATGAATATTAATACAGTGAAAATCAAACATATTAAAATGGCAGGTTATTTAGAAGTCTTAATGAATTCATTCCAAGTTTGTAACCAAAGCGACCTGAACTGGATGCAATATTTTAAGTGGGGTCTGATTACTTTAGAGCGGGACAGTTACTTCCCATGTTCTGAACTCCATACTGCTATTAAGGCATCTCCAATAGTATTAGATTTTTAGTAGCTGCAGTACAACTGGTGATCTATCCTTTTCACATTTATTACTGTCAAGCCAGATCTTTCCCATCATATATTTGCTCCCACATTTTTTTCTATTAAATTTACAGGATATTTTTGATATTTGAGGCTTTTTGATGCCCAGGGAAGAAAATTTGTGATGCTGGGGTCAGGGACTCGTGTGCCCAGGAAGCCAAAAAATTTTGTCAATCCGAATACAAAAGCCAACACTGGTATGAGATTCGGGGTGGAATTTTTGATATTTTTGTAATTCTAGTATATTTGGAGGACATGAACTTGGAGAAGGCTGATTTATATAGTTATCCATTGTTTACCAGTTGTGTGTGTGTGTGTGTGTGTGTGTGTGTGTGTGTGTGTAATCTAAGTTGTATATATCACCTTCATAATTACAATTTGAGTAATGGATCGTGTTATATAATTAATATTACACCGAGGACTTATTTCAATTTATTTTGGATTGAAGACAATATTGCCTTTACAGCCCTTATGATAAAGACATTTGGAGCATTGTCAAGAGAAACTTCTTTGCATAAAAAGGAAAGCAGATTTTTTTTTTGCTGTATTCCCCATCCTATTTTATCTAAAATTCAGAAAATAAAGTGAGTAAGAAGACTCTGTTTTAAGCATTTGCTGTATTTAAAGAAATCAGTAATTATAATATTCTTCCTATGAATTTCTACAGATCTTCCTTTCTTTGCATCAAGTACTTCAGCCCTCTATGTTCTTATTTTTTTTTCTTCTGCAGTGCTAACACCTTACGGCTGATAAGAAAGTAGAATTTTATGGCATCTTCTGGTTGTTTTGTTAATGGGTTCCAGTTTTCTTGGTCTTCTCTGTGTAGTTCTTTCACATGTTATTCTGTAGTGTAAAGAAATACCATATTTTTCGGAGTATAAGACGCACCTTTTTACCCCCAAAAAGGGGGTGAAAACTTGGATGCATCTTATACATCAAATGTAGCCCCACCCTTTGGCCTCTGCCTCCAAGCAATTTACCTCCTTGCAGCAAACAGGGAAAGTCTGTAAAGCCAAGCAACTTTATCAGCTTCCCAGCCCTCAGCTGATTTGCCACGTGCTAAACTGAAATGGAAACTAGCTGCAAGTAGGTAAATTGGGAAAGAGAGGCAGAGGCAGAATTTTATTTTCTTGTGCTAATCAGTTGCTGAATCTGTATGCAAGGAGGTAAGTCAATAACTATAAAAGTCTGTAGAATGTTCCAATTATTATGCCATAATGTACATTTCTCCAATTCTTTGCTACTTCTATGGGTCAGGCACACATGCACAGAAATACACAGCAAACAGTGTATACCATCTGTGCTGTTTGCTGTTTGGCAAATTGCTGGGAGGCAGAGGCCTTTTTTCCTTCTTTTCCTCCCCCAAAACTAAGGTGTGTCTTATACTCTGGTGCGTCTTATACTCCAAAAAAATACGGTGTTATTTAGTAGGACTGTAAAGTGCTTTGAATTTGAAGGCAAAAAAATATACTTCAAAACATGGAGGGATGCCCACACAGCACTTCCTGGTTATTCTTCTTTTCCCACAACAGTGTGGCTGCCCAGCAGCTGTGCAATCCTAAGGGGGGGGGGGGAGTATGTTTAAGAACATGCAGGAAGTGCTATGTAAGCACCCTTGTGAGCTGTAAGGCAAGGCTTTTTTGTGTGTGTGGAAATACAAAGAACTGCACCCCTCTAATTGTCTTCAATGTTTTCATTTTCAAGAGATTTAAGATAATGAAAACTGAAGCAAAGTATTTGACACAGCATTATTTTTTTGTTTCAACAGGGTGATCAAGGCATACCGGGAGACAGGGGTCCACAAGGTGAAAGAGGGAAGCCTGGCTTATCAGGAGACCAAGGGCCCCTAGGACCTACTGGATCCGCAGGGCAAAAAGGCAATTCAGGATCTCCAGGTCAAAAGGGCCCTCCAGGTGTCCCAGGAATTCCAGGAATACCGGTAAGGTGAAGGGCAGGGAGTGGACAACCTTTGTTGACTATGTGCTACACCCAGGGGCGGGTTCCTAAATTTTTTACTACCACTCTGTAGGCGTGGCTTATTTTGTGGGTGTAGCTTGCCAGTCATGTGGCCGGGTGGGAGTGGCCAGCCCAGCATTCAGCAAAAGGCATTATTGCAAGGAATCAGCAGA
>JANHGD010006348.1:28637-39477 GCA_027560375.1 Imantodes cenchoa
GAGCCACAGGTGAGAGCTGAGTGACAGGTGGGGACCAAAGGTGAACGAGCTGCCCTAAAAGCTGCCCTAAAATGAGCGGCCGTAAAAGGACACAACATGCCCCTACACCAGAGGTGCTACCCCTCCCTGAGCACCCCATATACCCCATACACATACATATATTGTGCTTCATATAATCAGTTATTTGCTCTATCCTTAGGTTTGGGGATTTTGGGGTGTCCATCATATTCTCAGGAGTCTTCTCCGAAACCAAAATTTAAAAGCACTGATACTTTTCCTAACCTGCTTCTTCAAAATCCAAAACAACAAGAATAAACTAAAAAAGAAAAAAGAAAAACCTGGATTTTTCCAACTCCAAATTAAGTCTCATGAATACGTTACGAGAGATGTAAAAACATCATTTCTGATTTCCGTGAAATGACCTGACACACAGAGAAAACAAAGTTTTGGTGGGAAAGGACCAAACTTGAAATAATACAATATCCCATCAAGTTTCTACCTCCTTCTCCATAATACCAAGAAAAAATACTACATGATGTCACATCGTGTGATTCACTGCAATCTTCTACTCCCACCTAAATACTCATTGCAAGTGAATATTAGGAAATGCATGTAGTGACATCATGAGGCATGGCATTTATCTTTCTGAAATCTAGTTTCTCTTTGTGAAAAATGGCGAGAAAGTCAGAGATGAGGTATTTGAAACGTTTATCTCATAAGAGACATCTTAGTCCAGATGCAGAAAGACATGAAAAAAGCATTTCAAAGAAATTGCACTTTAATTAACCCACTGTAATTTAATAATACTTTATTATTGTCATTGTATGTATATACACAGTATACTCATACAACGAAATTCACATAATGCCTAAAGACCAGACCCAATGGAGATTTTGCAGTATCCTTCCCCTGCCATGCCCACTAAGCCACACACACCAAGCCACACCGTGTCCACCAAGCCATACCCACAGAACCGGTATAGTAAAAAAAAAAGGATTTCATCACTGGTTAATTGTAGTGTTTTCTAATGGTGCTAATTTTACGTTATTTCCTCAGTTGTGACTTATAGTATTTTCAAGACAAAATTGACTCAGACAAAATTACAGCAAAGAAAATGCTACAAGCCTCTAATGGGAGAATGACCTTAATCAGTGACTTTGGGCTTTATATATTATCCAACTCTTTCCCTCAAGACACAGAAATATGCTTTTCCTTTCTCAGAACGATGCTGTGAAATTAATCAAAACCATCCAATAGCTTCACATGTCATTAGTCTTAATCCAGACTGCTGATTCCAAAATTATAAATTAATGACTTGATACTGCTCCTAAACTTTAACAAAACTGAATAAACGTAACTTACATATACCTAGCCAAAACACAACTGGAAGTTACTGCATTATGGGATGTGGGAAATCATTTAGCCTAGTCTGGCATAGGCAAAGTACAAGTAATTCTTGACCTATGACCACAATTGAGCCCAAAATTTCTGTTTCTAAGTGAAACACTTCTTAGGTGAGTTTGCCACCTTCTTGCCACAGTTAAATGAATCGCCATAATGGTTAAATTACTCAAACGGTTACGTGAATCTGACTTTCTTATTGACTTTCCTTGTCAGAAGGTCGCAAAAGGGGATCACATGACCCTGGGACACTGCAACTGTCATAAATATGAATCAATAGCCAAGCGTCTGAATTTTTATCATATCACCATGGAGCTGCTACTATGGTTGTAAGTGTGAAAACTGGTCATAAGTCACTTTTTTCAGTGCCATTGCAACTTTGAACAAAACCAACTGTTGTAAGTTAAGGACTACCTGTATGTAAAGCTAAATAAATGTGTTTGGACACCTGATTATCTTTCTTAATATGAATGGATGAAATAAGTCAACAGTATTAAAACATTATTATTACAAAGTATTAAAACAATATTAAAAGTATTAAGTGCATCATTGTGCCTACCGTCCCTGTCTTACTGTCCTATTGTCCTAATTTACCTGTACCTACTTTGCTTATGTTTATGTTTATACCAATACCTGCTATCTTGTACATGTTTTTGACTAAATAAATAAATAAATAAATAAATAAATAAATAAATAAATAAATAAATAAATAAATATTAAAACTGTAGTTTAGCCCAAGAATACTGTACTTTACCTGTTTTTCTTTTCAATATCTCTTTAATTTTTCCAGCCCCTGCCAAGAGAAGAATAAAAGACTCTCCAGGCTGATTTTATCAGACATTCCCTGCCCTGGAAAAAGAGGCCCTTCAGTAAACCAAGGATGTGAAGGTTAGGCCTAACTCCTGACACATTTCCTTCCTGCAATTAGAAGGGAAGGCTCTGGGAATCCAGATACGGTTGGGAAGTGTAAGGAAAAGGAGTTCCCTCCACACTGCATTCCTTCAATCCGGGTTTCCGCTCCCATTTGTGGAGCCGAGAGCCAAGATGCGAGGGCTGATCTTCGCCTCGCTCGCCCTCCTGCCGCCTTTCTCGGGGCTTTGGGGCTCTGCCGAACTCCCCCCGAGCGGCCGCACTTGGTGCCACGCATCCGGGGCCTGCTACACCGTCCACCTAGGCCGCATGAACTTTTACCAGGCTCAGAACGCTTGCGCCCAGCACGGGGGAGCTCTGAGCACGGCCAGCGGCCGCACCGAAGTCGGGGTCATCCTCGCTCTGCTGAAAGGCCTCGCCAGCGAGGCGGGCGCCTCTTTCTTTTGGTTGGGCCTGGTTAAGAAAGCCCAGCAGTGCACCCTTCAAGACCTGCCGCTCAGGGGCTTCTCCTGGGTGTCCCCGGGGCTTGACGAGCCGAAGGCCAACGAGACCTCCACGCCGCCCAAGTGGCTCAGAGAACCGAACAAGTCGTGCACGATGCAGAGATGCGCCGGGTTGCAAGTCAGCTTGGGCCAAGCGCACCTCAACCCGTGGGGCCTGAAGGACCACGGATGCACCAAGGCCAACCCGGGTTATATCTGTAAATACAGCTACGCGGGCACGTGCCCCGCCCTCCACTCGGCTTCTGGCGCCCGCGGAACGGTCTACTACAGGCTGCCTTTTCAGCTTCAAAGCCCGGCTGTGGAATTCAGTCCTCCGGGCACCAATTTTACTATAAGGTGCCCCAGGCGAGAGGCGCGTTTCACTTGCCGCCTGTCGCCCAACGGCTCCCATTGGGAAGGCACCGAGCAGGGCCTGTGCTCCTGTCCCAGCGGCTATTGGAGCCCGAGCAGCGGAGACTGTGCGGAATTCACGGACTGCTTTAGCGCCCAAGGCGCGTTCCGTTGTTTATGCGCTTGGAGATCCCGCTTGGCGGCCGACGAGGAGAGTTGCGCCGCGCCGACCAGCCATGGCGGGACGACGGCGAAGCCCGCCGTATCTACTCGGAGGGCTACGGAAAGTTTCCCTGCCAACAGCACCAGCGGACCCGGTCAAAATATATCGTTTCTGGAATCGTTTCCCACTCCGACCGTCAACAGCACCGCCAAGCATTTGGCGTCTTCAAACGCCTTCAATTATATCTTCTTCATCCTGATCCCGGTGGTGGCGGTGGTGATTCTTCTGATGATGGTCATGGCCTCGCTCAAGGTCTTCAAGAACTGCTCTTCCAAGGGTTCCCAGCCTACAAAAGAGGGTGCTGTGGTGGTAGAAGGCGACCCAGAAGCCTCTGCCACCCGCACCAACTCTGAACGTTCCCTGGGACCCAGCAAAGCAGAGTCCATGGCTCCTCAGTAAGATTTTAAGCCTGCCGAATTGGGACAACCATGAGGAGGCTGGAAAGGCGCATTAGAACATTTGCAGAAGAAATCCAGTGGGGGAAGAGGAGATATTCTTTTGAATATAATAAATAGTAGCAAATGTTTTACGGGTTACATGTATAGAAATGGAAGTTATGTTTTTTGTTTAAAGGCAGTTGTGTTTTGTGTGACACCATTTGATGAATTAGAACGGTTTCTTCAAGATGCCCTTGGCAATATTGATCAGAAATCTCTCCTCCCCACCATCTAGATTGTTCCCTAAAATAGAAGAGTTAAAAGGATGAGAAATGGCAGTGCATATTTCTTGCAGTGATCCAGCTGGATAATTGAAAAATGGACTGCTGCAAGTGATTGTGCTGTGTGAAGGCCACCACTTACTTGATTGTATAGTCTCTCTCTCCTTCCCCTTCCTTGTTACTGCAGTTGAGACCAAGCTGTGTGAACAATGTTGTGCTGCCTGGAGAAAAGTTCAAGGAGTCACTGCTAATTATATCTATTCTTGCTGTATCTTGCAAGAATTTGGGCTGGATGCACAGGCTCTGCTGTCACTGCCGTATTGTCTATACGGAGAGGAGAACAAGCTAGTAGAACTGATTATAGTTGTAAGAAGTCATTCTTGTAGGTGGCTTTCTTGGTGGTGCAGTAATTATGGTTTGGGAACATAGGTAGATATTTGCCACCATGGAGCAAGAGGTAGAGTGAAATTATGGCTCCTGTACGCTATCACTTTTATCACTTAACTTTCTTATTTTTAAACCCTCAAATATAATTCTATTTTTTAAGGTATTAATGGTAAGACTTAATCAGAAACCAATAGAGTATTGGAAGTGCATTATATCTAATTTGAATTTGCTGGGTGCCTATCTAATGGTAGTTGTCTTTTTGGGAATGTGTCCCATTGAATCAAAGAGAACATACTCAAAATAGACATATAGGATGGCTCTCTTAAGTTCATCTTATTTTGAGTGTCATGGCTAGTTCTATTTGTCTGGCTGGAAAAAAAGGCTCTGAAAAATGCAGTTCTGTGGCTTCATTGGATCCTTTAAAGGAAGAAATGTTGACCAATGCTTAATTTTTATGATGTAAAGTTTTGTGTTCCAACTTGCTTACCTGAAAATCCCCTAAATATAGACAGGACAATTTTCAAACATTTCTTTAGCATCTGCTAGTTCAATGTTATGAAAAGTGTTGTACTTCACTGGGTTCATATACGTACCTATTTAATAAACAGCTTAACTGATCATTTTAATTTCTTCCATCTTGCTTTTCTAATGAATTGAACTTGATAATTCAGCTATTTTCTAAATGTCTTGCTCCTTATATGTTTCAGATAATAACCAGGAAGAGATCCTTGGCATCTAACTTATTCCCGTGGACACTCATTTCTTGGGTTGTATTTTGGATTCTTTTTCCAAAATGGAGAAAGACCTTTTCATTTTTCCAGTTCTTAGCAAATATTTCATCTATGAATTGACTGGTGTCATGCTGCATTTGTCATTTGATTTTCATTGTATGAATATCATATAGTCCTGCATTTTATATGGCTAACTGTTTTACTGATGAATTTAATGTGAGAAAATTCAGGAGATTCAAGGAAAAAGTAGGATATACATTTATAAATGTGTTGCTATAAATGGAACACCCACAAATGAATGCATTGGGGATTTGGTCCCTTACTCTTTCACTGTAAAGTATCATGGAGAGGTCAGTTTGAAAATAAACCCAGTAAGGTTAGGAACAGAGAGACACCTTTTAAAGGAAATATTGAGCATCTTTTAGTAGTTTTATTTCAAATGGAGAAGTAGAAAGGTCAAACTCTCTTCTGCTTTTATTAAGAACACCTAAAATTAAGCATTTCAACCAGATAACATTTTAAAGTCTGTGCATCAATATTCAAAAACTTTAATTGGAAGCAGCTAATTTTATTCAGAAAAGACTGGTAGGCCAGTAATCCAAACTACCATGAATTGAATATTAGACCTTATTATCAGATTATCATAGGACAGGTCTTTATAAATGTGAAAGTGGATATCAGATGTATTTTGGGCAGAAATATAACTCTAGGATATAACTCTGCTTTCATTTGGGATATGCCGGAACACATGTTGTGAGAGTTAAATGTTCTTTGCTAATGATTAAAAGTGCAGGCAGTTTGTTGCTTTACTAAAATCCATGTACGAATAGTTTAGCAGGTGCAGAGAAAACAGATCCTGTGAGAATACTAGATCTTATTTGTCTCATCCAGGTTTTTTTTCCCTGTTCTGTCTGTTTTTTCTTCTGGAGTTCCAGATATATTTTTTGCATCTTTAAACATGGACTTAGAATATTTTAGTTGATTTAGTAACCTAAACTTTAGCATTGATTTATGATTCAGCTACATGGGGATTACTGAGAAAAGATACAAATGTTTAACATATAAAATGTTCATATAATTATTTTTAATGTAAATTCCTGAAGGGTACTGAGGATATGCACTGATTATGCTAAGCTTCTAAGATCAGAAGGGCAGGAAAAAAACAAATGTTCAAGATTTTTCTACTGGGAAAATGAGTGTTTTGGTTTTCCACAGTAAATAAAATGCTAAGTGCCAATGAACCTATTCAGTTTAGTGACCAAGATTGAACTATATCTGCAATTTTGACCCAGGAACAGTTTTCAATATTCTTAAGCAATATACTGCTAACTAGACAAAACTTAAAATATGGATGTATTTTGCTTGTGGAATTACTGTGTCACTTATCCAGTGTGGTGTGTGAAAATTCTATCTTGGCTGACAACTAGAAAACATTATTGTTTCACTATACAAAGGGAAAGAGAGTACTTATGAAAATAAAGACTCCTATACAGAGAAATTTGTAAATGTGTTTTTGACAAATGTCTTAGAATGAGAAGGTTTAGTGCATGTTTGTTGATTTAGAAAAAGTATACCATAAAATGAATACAATAGAATTCAGAAATGGTTTGCAAGAATAGGGAATTAAAGCTATTGATGGATGCTGAATGTGGCATAATGATGGAAGTAAAACATGCATAATAATAAAGGCTTCTTAATAATTCAACATTGAACAGAGAGTAAGACAAGGATGTCATGGTAGTTATATTTAGAGGTAAATGTATAAGGAATACTTATCATGATATTAAAGATCTGTTGGCTGAGCATGTGAATAATTGTGTACTTTTGTGGGCAAACAATGTTGAATGCTTGACTGAAAACCTGAATGCTTTGGCAATAATGTTAGCTGTACTGTCTGATAGATCAAGGACTATGGATCTAAAAATTAAGATAACAAAGCCCAAGATAATTGTGTTTGACAAGGCAGATGGAGAGAATGATGGCAAGTTACACATACATGTGAAGTAAATGAATTGGTATGACTCTGTACAGTATGTACGAAAAATGGGGAGAAGACATACAAATACTATAGTGGATAATATGTTTGGTACAAGGAAAAATGTTTATTGAAGGAATGGATAATGGCTGTGAATAAGTGTGCTTCTCCACATTTCAGTAATTCTGTAATTCTTTAATAATTTATCAAAGTTTCTCAATCTTGGCAATGATATTTCAACTCCTAGACTAACCCAGCTGGCCTACAGGAATTCTTAGAGCTACTAAGATTGAAAAACACTGTTACCTTGTATGGAAATTGGATCTGAGTATGTTGTGACAAGCATAAAAGAAAGTTGAATGTAGTTAAAATGGATTATTTAACTGTGTGTGGTTAAAGAACAGTGGGGATAATGGATGAATATGGATTGTATACATAAGGATGAACGTATGAAAGAAGTATGTGAAGATGGCTTGTCATGTAGAGGGAAAGGATAATAATCAAACTGCAAAGCAAATACATGAAGAGTGAGTAGTGGGCTAAAAGGGACAATATAGGTAATCACAGATGATGTTGAAGTTGAAGATGAGGTTCAACAAAAAGTGAAAAGTTTAGAGAACAAAAGGCCATCTATAAAGTGGTTAATACATATATATATAGAAGTAAGAATGGTTTGGGATATATAATACATGGTATTGGTATAAACCATGTTTGGTTGTATTTTCTTTTCTTAACATGGCTTCATTTCTTAACCTTCATTTATTTTAGTCACCTCTCGTCTTGACTATTGCAATGTGCTCTACATGGGGCTACCCCTGAAGAGCATTCAGAGCATTCGGAGACTGCAGCTGGTGCAGAATGCAGCGGCTCGAGCCGTGATGGGTGTCCCAAGGTGTCCCAAGATACACCCACGTGACACCCATCTTACGCAGACTGCACTGGCTACCTATCGATCTCCAGGTGCAATTCAAGGTGTTGGTAATTACCTTTAAAGCTCTACATGGCTTGGGACCAGTTTATCTCCGGGACTGCATTCTACCGCATACCTCCCTGAGGCTGATTAGGGCACACAGAGTTGGCCTACTGACGGTCCCATCAGCCAAACAATGTCGGCTGGTGGGCCCGCGCACTAGGGCCTTCTCTGTGGCCGCGCCGACCCTCTGGAACACACTCCCTCCCGAGATCCGTGTTATCCCCACCCTGCCAACCTTTAGGAAAGAACTCAAGACATGGTTGTGTCGACAGGCCTGGGATTGAATGGTACAGTTTGTATGCTCATGAATGATTGGTTGATTAGTTTTAAATTATAACTTGAATGGTGGCATGTTTTTATTGGGGGTATGTATTTTTAATCCTGTTTATTTTAAATTGCTGATTATTTGTAAATGTTCCGTTCTTTTATCTTGTGAGCTGCCCCGAGTCCTTCAGGATTGAGCGGCATATAAATTTAAACAAATAAAATAATTAAACAAATAAAGAGAAACTAACTAACTAACTAACTAACTAACTAACTTACTTACTTACTTACTTACTTACTTACTTACTTACTTACTTACTATTCTCTCTGTTCCTCTCTTTCCCTTTGTCCTCTAATATATTGTAGCTATAACATAGGTTGCTAAAAAGAAAAGTTGAGGAGCATCCAATGAAGAGAAGGCTTGGGGTTACATGATAGCTGTCTTCCGATACTTGAAGAGCTGTCACAGGGAAAAGGAGGTTGATTTATTCTCCATAGCACCTGAAAGCAGGACAAGAAGCAATGGGTGGAAAGTTATCAGAGAATGCCATAGAATAATGAATCCTGCCTTGGGCAGGAGGTTGGTCTAGAACAGGGGTAGGCAAAGTTGGCTCTTCTATGACTTGTGGACTTCAACTACCAGGAATTGAAGCTCAGGAATTCTGGGAGTTGAAGTCCACATGTCATAGAAGAGCTAACTTTGCCTATCCTTGGTCTAGAAGACCTCCAATGTCCCTTCCAGCCTATGATTCTATTTCTATTCAGACTAACCCATTTCATCAGCAACTTTATTCAAGCTAGCATCATATTATACTTGTTTTCCAACAGTAGAAAATATGAGCAGACTGATAAAAACCACTGTACTTGGAACTGATGTGATGTGATAGTGTTTGCAGTATATTATCTGGAAAGATCAATTAACAGATACACATAAGTCATAATTTGAAGCTATAGTTTTTTTAATCTTCAGCGAAATATTGGGATAGAACTTGGGCATTCATATTCACATGATCTATCGCACAATTGAAAATTCTGATAAAATCGCATCCTACTCTTAAGAGCTTTATCTTCTTACCATTCAAATTAGCAAAGAACAAAAAGGACCTGTGACTAGCATACGCAAGCCCACATTTCATCTATATTTGTAGCCCTTATATGAACAGGCTACTCAATCGCCTATCTGTTGGGAACAGCTCAAATCCAAATAGAATAAAGATTTCCCCTGTCAATGTATTAAATCAAACCTATATTACAGTCATAGAACAGCTTACCAGTGGATATATATTTCCATAATCAACTCCACTATTTAAGATAATAACAATTATTAGATTATTTTAGACAATAGGCCCTAGATATATTTACTGCTGCATAATACATATATCAAACATAGAAAAATACCATGTCAACTATGTTTAAATATTGGTTTTAACATACTAGGTTAATCTGTACAATAGTAGATGTCTTATTTTTTGCTTTAGATTTTTGTGTGTGAAGGTATTCAAAGAAGACATATCCTACTTGTAGTCCGAAATAATACTGTTCAGAAAAGACTTTGCAATTTGAGGCCTGAGAAAGCTATCTGAGTTCAGTGTTCACTTGAATATACCCATCAGTTGTATTGGCCCATTGTTTAAGCCTAAACTAGAAGTTTGAATATAGCTGTGCTTCAAAGTACAATATTACAAAGGATTTGTTCAGCTAGTCTGTACCAAATTTTCTAAAGGCAGTAATTTTAACAGAGTCATAACTCTTTGAAATAAAAATTATGACTCTTATGACTTCATTAAAAAAAAATTTTTTTTGACTGTGACAAATCCGTAATTTCTCTTCTGACACATGACTAACCCTAAGGCTAAGCAACACAACAAATCATTCTTCTTGCAAGTTATCCAACAACAGACTAGGAGTGCTTGAAATATGCATGTTAATAAGTTATTTAACATAAAGTAATATAGATCCACATAAATCACAACATTTGCAAAGTCAACAGTATGGCATTGCTTCACACATTATGATCATCGCACTGTCTGCTTTTACCAAGGAAATCATATGGGAACATTTTTTCCCTGACTCATTAGGAAATCATCAGGAGATCTCAGATGGCCACATAAACATATGTTTTCCTTCAACAGAAAATAAGAACATTATCACTGTAGTTTCCTTTTGAGACTTAAAACTCTTGCTTTACACACACACACACACACACACACACACAGAGCTTTCTTTAAATAGTCATCTTGCAAAATTAGTTGCCTTAAAGTGAGTATGTATTATTAGCCATAATCAGGATGAGCAGTTACCTACAGCCCCAAACCAACTTAAGCAAGGAAGGACTTCTGGAATGGAAAGAAAAATACATAATCCTAGCAATGAACTATTCTATCATCGTAGACCACTTGTGCTTTTATTTAATTTATATGTGGCCAATCTTACTTTATTCATTCCCTTAATAGAATAGAACAGAATAGAATTCTTTATTGGCCAAGTGTGATTGGACACACAAGGAATTTGTCTTTGGTGCATAT
>JANHGD010006349.1:0-14334 GCA_027560375.1 Imantodes cenchoa
ATTCTGTAACAATTCAAGTAATTGTGTCCCTTTTAAAGAACTGAACATTTATATTTCTGGAGATTATTCATAAGATTAGATTTGGGTTAATTTAGCGGGTACTCTTTAAGGCAGGGGTCAGCTACCTTAAACACTCAAAGAGCCATTTGCACCTGTTTCCCATGGAAAAGAAAACACCGGGAGCTACAAAATCTTTTCGACATCTAAAATGAAGATAATACTGCATATATCATTTTTATCTTTATGCTATGTATAAAAAAAACTATTGTGCATTGCATTTATGAAATCAATGACCTGCTACAGAGAAATCATATTTTTATTTCTGCATGCAACAAAAACATTTATTTATTTTATTTATTTATTTAGTTGCATTTATAAGCCGCCCAACTCCGGAAGGACTCTGGGCAGCGTACAATAATATAAAACAGTAGAAAATACAACATTATATAAAACCAATAAATATTTAAAATAATTTAATATACAAACCCATTCATTCCATGTATCCAGTCAGCCTAAAAGGGGGGGAACTTGTATCCCATCAAGTCCCACTCCCCCAGGCCTGCCGGCAAAGCCAGGTTTTCATGGCTCTACAGAAGGCCAGGAGGGTGGGGGCAGTTCGGATCTCTGGCAGAAGATGGTTCCATAATGTCAGGGCAACCACAGAGAAGGCTCTTCCCCAAGGCCCCACCAGCTGGCATTGCTTGGCTGACGGGACCTGGAGAAGACGCACTCTGTGGGATCTTACCGGTCGCAGGGAGGTGTGCAGCAGCAGGCGGTCCCGCAGATAACCTGGCCCCATGCCATGTAGGGCTTTAAAGGTCATAACCAACACCTTGAATTGTGCCCGGAGACCAATCGGTAGCCAATGCAGCTGGTGAAGGATGATTACATACTCCATTAGTATCACATCTAATTCTGTTCAATTTAGACCAGACAAAGCAAGGCAGGTCAAAAACAGGTGGTTTGGTTGAGGGATCACTAATGATCAGGTTACAGGAAGATATCTTGGACCATTCCTTTCTCCAGGTTTTATTTATTTATTTTATTTATTTATTTTTTTGTCAAGTACGTACAAGACAGTAGTTATTGGTATAAGCATAAACATTAGCGAGTAGATACAGGTAAAAAAAGATAGGACAGGGACGGTAGGCACAATAGTGCGCTTATGCACACCTCTTAGGAATGGGGTGAGGTTGGGGTTTTCTCAGGGTTAGAATGGTAGATGTTAAGTGAAAGATCTTTTTTAAGCTGGCCTATGGGATTTTAATCTTGTGATGGGCTGTGCATTATCCCGGTGAATAGGGAGGGTCAGCATCTTTGATTATAACCAAGTGAGAGCTTGTTGCCTTCTAATGTGGGGCGGTATGATATTGCTAAGTACTGGTAACCAGTGCACAGGAGTAGGATGCAATGTGCCAATGATGATACGCATTATCTGGCAGAGTTGGACATCAACCATTTGGGTGTGGGCGCTGTTAAGCCACATGCTGTGGAATAAACCAAAAGCCAAGGCTGCTGTTGATAGGGAATTAGCATCAGGACCAAATGGTGTTCCAGCCAGTTTGGAAAATGAACAGAAAATGAAATGGGAGAAAGTCACAATTTAATTAAAAAATAATTGTTAAACTGAAACTATAGTAAAATGAACCCACATCTATCTTCTCATCTCACTCCATCTGTTGGTTTCTAGACCATTTTGAAGTGAAAGCCAAATCAATACAAAAAAGTAGACTAAATAAAAAAGTGCAGGACAATATGAATGTATTGCATTAGAGATTAGTGTAACTAACTCATCAAAGCAAGAACATGTTTTTATGTTATGTACAATTTCAATATACACAATACAGCAGAATGTATCAATTTACATTAAAAACCTCAAGGATTTTAGTCCCTTTTTAATGGCTGCTAAGGGTACTTTTGATCATATACTGCACATTATTTTTCCATTATTTTATTTACTTATAAAAACAGCCTTGGAGGCAAGTACTGAAATTCAGTTGACATTAGAAATGGACTTTTGAAAGACTGAAACATAATGCCCTCTTTTAATTTTCATTTCTGTTTCTCAACAGTGAATTCCTGATGTATACTGCATCAACTTTTCATTATAAAAATTGCTGGTTATTTACATTTGTATGCTATTCAGAAATTGGAACCAAACATTTATTCCTTGTAATGAAGAATCCCTTCATTTGATGAGCGGACACTTTTGGATAAGATGGTAATAGAATGAAAAGAGATAAATAAGAACAAACTGAGATCAATTAAGAAGAAAATGAATACGCATATATCAAACAAGGTATTTCTTTTATTAAACAAATTTATATAGCCTCCCAACTCACAAAACATAACTCTTGGTGCCATACAATGCATCAACACAATAAACATCATAAAACACTTGATAAAAACAGAAAAACAAAACAAAAAGATAAGAACTCAGGATAGCAGGAGAAACAATCATTATTTTATGTCACTTAACCATCTAATGCTGCACTTTTCAAAAATCTGACTACAAAACGCTTGAACAGAAGTCATACATAGAATATGGAGAACCTTCAAAATTCAACAAATATCAGACAGGATATTTCAAATTTAGTGGAGAATCCTTGAGAATGTCTTGATCTAGTAAACAAACAAATCTTAGAAAACCAGATTGTGCTCAGGGATGCCTTGTCTGTTTGACTGGTGCACATTATATAACGTAATCGTTCCTGCCACTGTAACCATCTTAAGTTTCTTAAGTCTAAAATACTTAAAATATTAAAATAAAATACTTTGCACCGGCCATCTTGGAAATGTTTGAAAACTCATCCAGTATAAAAATTCCAAAAACTCTTTCCTGGTTTGTGTTTAAGAACAATCACTAAGAATCAACCATATATACCGTATATGTGTGTGTTCCAAGTTCAAGATATTATTTTTGTTCTGTAGGCCTAAATTTAAATCTGATCATTTCTATGACTTGATGGTACGTAATCAATCGGCCAGAATGATGGATAAACAAGAAAGGGTCTTTTCCCGAATAACACTGATGGTGAACTCAATTACTATGAGGAACCAGAGTGTCTTCATATGTGATGCCTTTCAATATTTTGGCTTGTTAATCCTATATTGTTGTGATTTTATTTCGTTTTTACTTTTGTAGCAGCATTGATCACTTAAAAAAAATGAAAGAGTCAAGGTTTCAAATATCTTCTCCCAGAAGTCTACTGGTTTTGCAGATCTGGCCTCCAATATTATTGTTGGATAATTCCTGTCACAGAATCTTTCTGGAGATGCTTCATATGACATCATACAATGGACCCTAGTCTATGAGAAATAGAGCTCTCACAATCAATGTTTTCTTTTTGGAAGTATAACGTTTTTAAATCTATAATACAATCTCCAGGTCCTCTAGAATACAGTATATACCATGGCATGGCATGGCATAGCAAGGCATGGCACTTTAGGTTTATATACCGCCCTGTAGCACTTTACAGCACTTTCTGGGAGGTTTACAATATAAAGCATTACTTGCATATTGACCCCAATTATCTGGGTCCTCATTTTATAAACCTCAGAAGGATGGAAGGCTGAGTCAACTTTGAGCCGGTCAGGATCAAACTCCTGGCTGTGGGCAGTTTGCCTGCAACACTGCATTATAACCACTGCACCAATACGGCTCTATGATCCAAGTTTTCAGCCCTACTGTCCCTTCTTTGGGAGATATATCAATCTTACAAGACATAGATAAAATTGAATTTTAAAAAATAATAATTATAATATATATTATTTGAAATCCAATTTACAAAAATGCAATGTTCTCAGTAGACTACAGGATGACCCGATGAATACATTAGGGCAGGATCTCTGCTTCAAAATTTATATACAATTAAAACTAAGAAAGCCAGATATTGTACATAATACCTTGTGCAGAGAAATAAAAGTGGTGTGTGTGTGTGTGTGTGATAATAGAGCTCAAAATTTGAATGCATTCTAGTTAATGGTTGAAAATTCTCATAATGAAAAAGACTTTGCTTCTTTTCTCTGAACTTCCCTTGGATCTCCCTTTATATATCTATATCTTTATTAAGCTTTTAAAAATAAAGGGTAAAAAAATAACAAGTAATAGTAAAGAGAGAAAATAGCTAGAATAAAGAAATAACAGATAGAGGTTCTATAAAATATAAAAATATAAAAATGACAACTTTCAATTTCTGTTACAGCAGATAAAACTTAAACGTAATTCTTGCTCTACAATTATAGCAGAGCATTAATTTTTTTATAATCTATAAATATTACCTATAAATTATAAATCATCCATCATTTGAGTGGCTATTTTGAGTGTCAAAATCACCTTTGCAGAACTATTAAAATTAAAATTAAATGTCTTGTTTACCAAGAATACTGATTTACAGTCAATAAGTACATGCACTAATATGTATAATTAGTATCTCTATAATGATACATAATAATTGCTCCCCAGCCTGCTTAACAGATGGCTTATTCAACACCATATGCATACCAGAAATCTATAAAAAGTTAGTTATAAACCAGAGATTTTTATTCTGGCATGTGAGGAGAATAAACTAGGATTACAAATTTGCATATAAGTTAAAACCCCCCAAAACCCCAACAATACAATATGGTGTGTGTAGCTTCTCCTAATAGCAGAAGGCGCTAAATGGGAATAAACTGATAGGTTTAATTTACTAATTTCCCATATTTTGCATTGACAAAGTTGCCTTTTCTTTTTAGGCATCATGTAAGAGAAAACGCATAACTCCCACCAATAAACCAGGAATTATGCATTCGTCCTCTGCAAAGTACTTTGATTCACCTGAAAGATGACCAACAGAAACAGAGTGTGAAAAGAGGTAAGGTAGGAATAACGCTGAATAGAAAAAAAGACTCTTCTTCCTCCTAACCCACTTTTCTCTCTACATTGAGCAAAATTAGAACTTGTTAAAAATACTCACCTTCTCTGTAGTACAGCTGACTATTTTAACTTTCCTAAAATCTTTCCCAATTTGAGAAATTTTACAAAAAGTCACATGCAAGGGGACGAAATAATTTATAAAAGGGGGGGGAGAGAAACAGATCACCAAAACATAATTTCAGCAACCATGGATATATAAATAAAACTTTGGACACCATGTGTCTGAAATGGTCATCCACACCCAGTTTTATTCATGATTTTCCACTCTATATTCCTTCACAAAGTTTAAAAACTCTCTCCCCACTTCACTCTTACACAAAAAACACAATTTTATAATTTATACTCTTCCTTGGCTTAAATGAGTTTAAGATCCTTGATTTAAGCTGCAATTTAAGACAGCTATTTTAAATTCAAGCCTATATTCTGAAAAGATTTTGTTCTGTCTCCAGTATTAATAATGCTTTTAGAGGTTAAGCTCTACATGTCCTCAGTTTGTCTGAGTTTTTGTGCCTCACGCTGGCAAGAATGTATACAGTCACAATTTCAATGGATGGAGTGTTCCCAATCACTTTATCCAGGAAAGTTTTTCCTCATGTCAAATTAGATTCCTGGTGATTGTAAGAATACATCCTGTTGGGTCATTGTTTCAGAGATATTTCTTTACTTAAATAGAATAGAATAGAATAACCAATGGCAGGCAAAAAAAAAGGGGTGGGGGAGAAGCAGGAGCAACTTCTGATTTCCTACTGGCTTCCCCACTGTGGTTCCTTATGGGAATCTGGCAGGGACCCTCCTTCCCTTTCCAGTAGGGAAGTAAATGGCTGCTGCTCGATGGAAGGAGGAAGTGAGGATTGTGAGACTGGCTGAGAAACTGTCATGGAATGTTAAAATGGTGAAAGCAGGAACCCAGTAGTGCAGCAGCAGACCAGTAGCACTGAAGCAACCACAACGTCTCCAAATTTCATTCCCTTGGAAGTCGACTCCCAGATTTTGGACACATTCTATAAATTAACCCAAATATACTTTGGTTCAAAAACTGTTGTTATATGATACACCATTTTGCTGAGTTAAATGTCATGACAATGAACATTTTAGTAGTATACGGGTGGCATTGATGAATTCATATACATTAAGCATCTCTACTAGTTATAATGCTTTCCTAAAATTTCACATACTCCATCCGGGCAGCAATCTAATACAGTACTCACAATCCCTTCTCATCTAAAGCTGAGGTGCCATTTCAATGGCCATTAATTCTGTTTTGTGATTTTCAGTGGTGCCAGAAAACACAGCAAACAGTTCTGGACCACCAGGATAAAAAGAGAAGTGGATAGATGCACAGAAAAATGGGAAGCAAATATGCTTAGCAGCAAATCTATTTATTTTGCTTGTTAAATTTATATCCCACCCGGGGACCTTTTCAAAGTAGGACAGGCTGGTGAAAATTACCCAATGAGTTTCCATGGCTGATGGTGGACCTAGAAGTGAATCTCTTCTAACCTATTCCAACCAATCAGCCGTTGCATCAATTGGCTTTGAGAAAAATGAAAGAAACTTTTGCATTTTTGAATATGCATTAGAAGTGTTTGCTGGATTGGCCCAAGTTCAGGGTAAAGCATAACAATTCAAAACAGGTTTTCTTTTATTCAGTGGAGACAAGACATATCTGATGACACATTGACTCAGGAGGCCTCTGAATTCTGAATACTGTAGCTGTATAATTTTTGGCAGGATTATGCTCTGCAGCTCAAGAACAAATGTGCAAAAGTGTAACGATTGGAACTAAGTATTTAAGTGTCCCTTTTTGAGAGAGATGGGCAATTTATAAATGTGAAAAATAAATTTAAAATGTAAAAGCACTTAAAAATTTAACTGCAGTTGTGTTTTTTGCATGGTAGAAAGCTTGGAAATTATCCTTTCCTTAAACCAAAATATTTTTTGGTCTTAGAATATAGTAACAGTTATTTATTGCAAGAGACCATACCATTATTGTGTTGTAAAGGAAAGTGACATAGAAAATCATAAAATGGTTTAGCAAATATCTGCATGAAATCTCAAGCAAATAAGTCTAGTATCACTGCTGGATCTTTTTATTTTAAAAGGATGTTTAATTTATAACACCATTGTGTTTCTACATTTGCAGTTCAGCCTGTTTTCTTCTAATTTTTAGCCTTCCCTATAAGCCTTGTTCATTCATGCAGCAGAAGTCTGTTCATAACTTACACTCACAAGATTTGTTATTACCCTGTTGTGTAACATTAAAAGACCATTTTAAATTGAAACAAGAAAGCAGAAAGATCAGTGACTATATATTTGTCATAATATGCAGGTTGTGGTCTTCCAGTTTCTGTAGCACTATAGCATCATGTTAGTCCCTATGATATTACTAGAGAACCACAAATACAGAGTATAAATCATTACCAAATTTCAATTAAATGTTCAGATACACACGCTATATATGAACACACATATTCTTATTATCTATCTATCTATCTATCTATCTATCTATCTATCTATCTATCTATCCATCCCTATCCCTTCTTTTTCTGAGTGTAGAACCTATTTTCTGCAAACATTTAAAGAAGCTATGAGACATATTATACATGCACACAGCCAACATGAGAAAACTGAAAGGTAGCATCCAAATTTTATATACACATAGAGCACTCAAATACCATTTGCACTGTAAGGACATAACTCTGACACCGGACAAATTAATAATCGTGGAGAGTATGCTTCTGAATATCTGAAAAACTCATTTTGCTCACCTAAAGCAGGTACAACTTGCATCACTGGGATGAATCAAAAACTCAGAAGTATGAAAATTCCAAATCAAGAAATGCATATATCTCGATTGAGAATACTATCAACTGGGTCTGATACACACGTTTATTCACAAATAATTAAGAAACACAAATAAACATGTTCAGAAAAGGTGCATATATAGAAAAAGTTAGTAAATCCATTACCTATCTCCCTTTGGCTTTCTTTTCTGTACTGTTTTTCCTTTGGGTCGTCTCTCACTTCCTAAACAGGGATTCCCACCTGGACCTGTTACCCGTATTGATTCAAGTCCTTTGGAAGATTTCTTAAAAGTAAATTCCACTGGTTCTCCTTCTTTTAGGCTTCTAAATCCTTCCATGTAAAGCTTGCTCTGTGAATAGGAAAAATATTCTTAGTTACCATAGACGTAGAAAAACAAAATACTAAAGGCTGTCAAAACCAAAAACAGGATTATATTAGCAAACCTGTTATATGTGTAATTTTTTTGCTGATAAACGAAAATGAAGGAAGACTATTATAGATCTATTTCGAGCTCTTTATGCTCTCCTCAGATAGCCATACTGTGACAGTTTCCTCCCATATTTGGGCACACCAGGATGACTCAACAGAAACAAACACAAAACCTGTTATACTTTCCCCTGCCGTGTACAATGAATGTGAGATTTCCTAAATAAAGCCCTGTTATACAATTGCTATTTAAATCTTGCATAGGCTGGCGTTCTAAATCTCTGCAGCTATGCAACATCAAGTTTCTTTCTCCTCAAATGAAAGAGCCAAAGTGAGAAGAAAACCCTCAAAGCCTCAGATTAGGGCAGTCTTCCACAATCTAAAGAGCTGGGATTATCACTTCCAAAACTGATGCTTGTGTCAGATGAAAAACTCTGGGAGGAATAGTCTCAGTACATCTGAATGATACCAGATATCAAGTAACTGATTAGATACTAAAGTGAAAGCATCATTATTTATTTTTCGTATTATTTTCCTTCCCCCACCCCCGGAAAAAAAGCATGACGATGATTTCTTGCCATTGTGGTTCGGTGGAGAGATACTTAACTGCCACTAAATCACCCAGATTTTTACGATTTGGTCTCCCTGATTTTTAGCCAACCCTCTAACCATAGTATCACACTAGCTGTCATTGTTCTGAGTCAAGAAATGCCTTTTTGTAAATATATTCAGATGCTTTTTTATTTTTCTTCTTCATCTAAGTGCTCTTGCCTCACAATCCAGGAGGTTGTGAGTTCGATCCTAAGTAGAGGCAGATGTAGGGTCTCCTGCTTGGGGGCAGGGGGTTGGACTAGATGACCTGCAAGGTCCCTTCCAACTCTGTTAATCTGTTAGATGGGATAAACAAGCACATTTATTCAAGAGGATTTCAAAAATGGAAGAGATCTAGAAGAATCTTCTTTCTGAATGCCCCTCCTTCTTTGGCTCCACAGTTGGGAGCACCCCTCCATCTGACTGATCTCAGAAGTTAAACAGGTTCAGCTATGGTATGGACTTGTCTACCAAAACACCTGGGCATTCCAGAAATCTGGGCCAATCTGGGAATATGGGGGGAAAAAATAATACATGAAGGTAACCAATATCTCCAGTACTGCCAAAAATCTTGCATAGACTGAATATCTATGTTTGAATAAAGGCAAAAGAAAAGTGATAATTAAAAAAAATGAAGACAGAAAATAAAATAAAATCATTTTATCTAACGTTTCCAGGGGTGGGTTCCTACTGGAACGGGCACTCTGCCATCCCGGTAATGGCCCATACATTGCGCAACGGCTCCGGTGCCATCTGCACCGGGCCGTTGCATGCCATCTTTTTTTGCATGTGCGGAAGCAAAAAAATGCTGAAATCTCGCACGTGTGAGCGTCTGCGCGTGAGCAGAAAGCAAAATTGCGCGTGGGGACGTGCATGCCCGCAACGTCGGGCTGCGTATGCATTGCACCGGTATGGTGCTGCGCAGAACCCGCCCCTGAACGTTTTCTGTTTCTACATTCCTCCCCTCCCCATTGGAGCTATATGGGTAATCCTCAACTTACAACCACAATTGAGCCCAAGATTTAAGTTGTTAAATGAGACATTTGTTAAGTGAGTTTTGTCCCATTTTACAACCTTTCGTGCCACAGTTATTAAGTGAATCATTACAGTTGTTAAGTTAATAACCCGGTTGTTAAGTGACTCTGCCTTCCTGATTGAGTTTGCTTGTCAGAAGGTCACAAAAGCTGTTCACATGATCCCCGGACACCACAACCATTAGCTTCCAAACATCTGAATTTTGATCATGTGACCGTGAGGAGGCTGAAACGGTCATAACTGAAAAAGTCATAAGTCACTTTTTTCAGTGCAACTTTGTAACTTTGAGTAGTCACTAAATGTTGTAAGTCGAGGATTACTTTCACAGTGGATAGTCTTACTAGAATTATGACATACAAAGAGAATCAGCAATGAAATTCTAGGATTTAATTTCAATCTGAATTCAGACATTTAAGAAATCTATAATATAGTTCCTTAGCTCCTTAGATTTGACAAATCATATCCTTCCCCTTTGCGAACTTTGAACTCTAAAATATCAGGTGAAGAACCAGACACTCCCACAAACTGCCTTGCCTTATTATGAGGTGAACAATGGCCTTAGAAATAGGGTAAAGTCACTTTGACAAATGAACATGTGAAAAAAATGAAGCAAAAATATTGAAATAAACACATTAGGCAGAATATCTCTTTGGGAAGGTAAACTATTAAAATGAGGAAAGAGAAAGTTATAAATAGGTGAACTGGAAAGAATTAAAATAGCCTGACTGCAGCAAGCCAAAAACATTAAATTTAATTTCCGATATTAGATTTGCTAGTGATGAAAACTAGCAGGTTATATGCAAGGATTATCAAACAAAAAAGCACTATTTGTATAAAAACACAATGATGATTGAGGGCTTCTTAAACAGACAAGATGTACGACTATAGTTCCAAGAGGGGTTTTATATAGAGTTCACAAAGTGGTGGTGACGCCTACTGTCTTTCATTATCCCAACATTTGCCAGCCAGCCATGATTTAAAATGGATGTCTAGGCAATTGGACTGTTTTGGTTTTTTTCTTTGCAAACATTTTGCGTCTCAACAGCATCAAAGCTTCTTCAGTTCTAACTCTCTCCAAATCTCCTTCTTTCCTGCAAATCCATCTAGCATCTTTTATCAAAAGGATCTTTTCCACCAACTCTGCCAAGTCACTTGAATGTTTGCTTAGGAGAATTTCTGTCAGGGGCTTCTTCAGAATCTGACTGAAATTCATAGAAACACCACATTGGGGCTCACACTTGTAGCCTATTCTCCTCTTGGTATTTGTGTTTCATTCCTATTAGCAGGTGCCCACGGAAGAGAGAAAAGGCTCCAATAATGAGGCTTAATTCGGACTTTCCTTTCTACAGTCAAAACTTAAGCACCTGCTAGTTTAGCACGGAAAGGAAAGTGGGGATTTTTCTTTGAAATGTCTTTGTACCCCATATGTCTCTCAGTTTCTTATTCCATTAACCTGAAGCTAAATCATATTATTAAGTAAGCTTGCTTGGCAATTTCACAATATTGTTAATGCACATTTTGAACATAAGAGCTCTTCAAAAGATATATTCTGTTTTATGCTGTTCCATGATTTAAATTTGGGGAGAACTTCTCTGTCTCCACAAGCAATCCAGCCTGTTCAGGATTCATGGCATCAGGAGCTATGGACTTGTTAACAGTCTTAGTCTGCCAGGTTCCTGTTTACTAACTCCATACTTGGATGGATATAGATTATCATGGCCTGCCTGTTGCCACACACATCCCCAAGGATTTAGTGTTTTCAAACAAGAAAGCAAATACTGTAGTTGCCAGCCGGGTGAGTGAACTTATGATTCCACAAAGCTTAGCTGTGGAAATGTTTTTCCAGCCAACGTATGAGAACCCTCTTAATACAAACATAATGAACCACCAAACCATTTGCATCACAAGGCATAGATTACATTTCTGAATCAGGCTTCTAAAGAGTACAGCTCAATTTACCACACACAACTTCAGGAAGCATTCTGGGTCGTGTTTGAAAGCAACGTGTCACTCACTTTAATCATAATACAGCCAAGACTTCAGATCTGAACTATTATACGAAAAGAATTGTAAATGTTGTGTGGGATAGAGCCTGAAGCTGGGGTGGGAAGAAATGCTTCTGTCGCAAACTCTCCTTTGCTTTCTTCTGTAGTCCAAATCTTTTCATGACCTTAACAAGAGAAAGCACTTCTGCATATGGCCACATTTGCAGGGTCCCATGCAACAGCTGCCATTCAGCTTTAAAATCCTCTTGACAAGATTCTTGTCAATTAAAGCCCTCTTAGCCCAGATTTGCATAAAGCCAAAAAAAATTGTTGACAGGGTTACCAAATTATACTATTGAATGAAATTCTCCTTGTTTGTTTGTTTTTTAAAGTGTAAAGGTGATTGGTAACTGAGATGTGCTTCAGTTAGTACTGTTTTAAAAAGAGACTGAGGTTATCATAATACATACTGGAGTATAATAGAGTGAATTAAATAAGCATCGTTTGCACTACATTCATTTGGGATGACTAATTATTATCATTGTCTATCTTACATTTCATTAATATCAAAGAAATGTACAAAGCTTGCAATTCAATGCTTAAGGACAGTATTGGCAAATAACAATAGTAGAACAAAAAACGGTGCTACAAAGCTTGGAGGGGAATGGAGGACCAGTTATTGATTGGTTAAGTTGATTTTTTTAATAATTAAAAAAAAAGGATAACACATTTGTTTATTTATGGCTCGGATAGACTATGAAAAGGCATTCTATTCTATTCCACATAGCTAGATTGGGAAACGATTCAAAATTTTTGGAATCAGCAAAAACATTTGGCAGTTTATGAATATTTCAATGACACTTCGGCAAACAAAGCTGATGGCTAATTGGGAAGAATTAGAAGAAATCAAAACTGAACATGGAATTTTTCCAATGTAACTCATCACATCTTTATTCTGTATACCAGAGGTCCCCAACCCCCAGGCCATGGACCGGTACTGGGCCACGGCCTGTTGAGAACCAGGTCGCGCAAGAATGCAAAGCTTTATTTGCAGGGTTAGGTTGCACACGCAAAACCATCCCCTCCCCCACTCCACTTTGCTTCTGCTGGTCTGGGGAGCCAGAAAGATTGGGGACTGCTACTTTATACTATCAATGGACCCTTTGACAATAATTTTGAACAAGGCAAACTGTGGAGATATACATTAAGTGTAAGGTTAAAAAAAAGGATTAAAAATTTTTCCCCACCCCTTTCTTTCAGGAGGCATTTTCTCTATATGGATGACTTAAAACTATTTGGACAATGAAGGCTGAGCTGGGTTCTTTGCTAAAAAGCACATGAAAATTCAACAAAGATAGTGGAATGCAATCTGGGATCATCAAGTGTGCAACTACAACCATAATGGCAGGCAAAATTGGTGAAGATGATGGAATACAGCTTGATAATAATAATTTTGACAACTCGATAAAGATAGTAGCATCAGAAAGTTATAAATATTTGGAAGTTTTAAAAGCTATGGATTTATTACAGAACCAAGTCAAAGAAAGTGTGCGTATGTACCGGTATATAAACACACTTAAAATGGATGTCTTGGATTATATATAAATATAATATATTAAATGAGTGCAAAAACCTTTGAAATCAAAGATAAAGAGTTGAAACATAATCAAAGCAATCAATACCTAGATTGACCAATACACAGCAGGAATTGACTGGACTTAGATGAAATCTTAAAACTTTGGATCAGGAAACAAGAAAACTAGTAACGATATACCATGCTCCGAATCCAAAAAGCAATATCTATCAGCTGTATTTGCTAAGAGCTGAAGGGGGCCAAGAACTCCTACAGGTGAAACAAACTGTGAAGGAAGGAAAACATGGCTTGAATTCTGTAGAAATTCTCAGTCATCTAGGCCATGGTTGTCCCCAAGGTGCTTTTCCCACCCACCCCTTTCTTTCAGGAGGCAGCTGGACTTTCTTGTTTTTTCTTTGAAGATGTTTCGGTTCTTATCCAAGAAGCTTCTTCAGCTTTGGCTGGATGGTGAAGAATGGAAGGATTTATGCTTCCATTCCCCACTCAAGAAAGTTCAGTTGCCTCTTGAAAGGAAAACAATAAAGCACCTTTGGGCCAACCATGACCTGGATGACTGAGAATCTCTACAGACTTTTAGCTAAACTATTGGGGATGAACACCCTTTGAATGGTATGGGAACAGAAAGGGATTTCCAAAGGAAAAAAAAATTGCAGACTACATGAACCAGGAGCACTACTCGGGTGACCCTGAGGACATGATAAACCTCCAAGTGCTTCAACGACCCTCTAAAACAGAGGTCCCCAACCTTTTGTATTTCAGGGACCACCAAGGTCATAATTTTAAATCCCGAGGACCACCACATTCATAATTTTAAATCTCACGGACCCTAATTCATAATTTTAAGTCCTGCAGCCCAATGGTGAAATCTAAAAATTTTCTCTACTGGTTCTGTAGCCATGGCTAGGAGGTCAGGTGACTGGGTGGGCGTTGCCAACTTGTAAAATGTGGTGAAACTCACTTAACAACACTCTTGCTTAGCA
>JANHGD010006354.1:0-11223 GCA_027560375.1 Imantodes cenchoa
AGTGTAGGGTTTCCTGCCTAGGCAGCGGGTTGGACTAGAAGACCTCCAAGGTCCCTTCCAACTCTGTTGTTGTTATTATTATATACAGCACACTGAGTGTACATGCAATAAACCACGATCAAGGAGTTCATGTTTTCTAGCCACTTGTTAATTTTTTTCATATGAACATTTTTTGTCCCTTGACTTTTCCTCTAGTGGTGGATTGGGCTCTCCTTCTTGTGCACAATGCAAAGATGGGACTCGGAATAGAAATAACTAGCAAATCCTCTCTGGCTGCTTCTATCCAGGCAGTCCTTTTGGCCTCCGATCTCTGGTGAGCAAAAACCCATCTATACTTTACTTAGTCATGTCTACATTACTTAGTCATGTCTGCTGTTTTTGCTGCTAGAACATTGTCTTCTGTTCCAGGCTTCCTGTCCCACATCCCTCTCTATCTTCTTGAAGGACTGTATCTTGAAACTCATAAATCTGTAGCTTGAAAATCCAGCTATCCCAGAGAATAAAGGCGTAGCTTTGGAGATAAAACGGGAATGCACACAGCCAAGTTCGGCCTCTCAGTGCAGGGAAGATTTGTCAATCCTCAAAGGCGTCCTCTTCCCTTGATGCAGCACTGAATTGCCAAGTCTTGTGCCAAGGGCAAACTTTGTTGCCGTTTCCATGGTTCCAGCTGTTTTTGGGAAGGTGGCAAAGGGGTGGTGGTGCACTTGGGACATGGGTAATGTCTCTAGCCACATTAGCAAAACAAAGAAATTCCTTGGCAGTGAGATTAAAAACCACCCTGAGGATCCATTAATTTCCTTATTCCTGGAAAATCATTATAAGATTTATGAATACAGTAGTCCTTGACTTAAGATGTCCATTTGGACACAATGGAGTCCAAAATTTCCATTGCTGAGGCATTTGTTAAATGAGTTTTGCCCCATTTTACAACCTGTCTTGCCAGAGTCGTTAAGTGAATCACTGCAGTTAAGTTAGTAATGCGGTTGTTAAGCGAATCTGACTTGATTGACTTTGCTTGTCAGAAAGTTGCAAAAGGTGATCACATGACTTCGAGACACTGCAATCATCATAAATATGGGTGTTTCCAAACATCTGAATTTTGATCATATGACCATGGGGATGCTGCAACAGTTATAAGTATGAAAAACAGTTATAAGTAATTTTTTTCAGTGCTATTATGCCAGTAGTTTTAAACAGTCACTAATAAGCTGTTATGAGTCAAGGACTACCTGTAGAATTTGCTAAAATTTAGTAGCAATTATCCTGGTAGGTTCATTTCTCCTGCAGGAAAAAAAATTCCTTGATATTTGTGCTCTCTGCTTGTAATTCTGAGCTTAATAAAGGTTTATTGAGAACTCTTTTTGCCTATATTGACCAACTGCAAAGTCATAACATGCTAAACAGTTATTTTTTAGGATTATCCTTGTTGCAAGTTAAGACATAGCAGTTTACGACAGCCACTGCTACAATAAAACATCCACACTACAATAAAACCAAACATAAATCTACAAGAGTGCTGAGCCGATATCAACTCATATAAATTTTTTATTTAAAAGCCCCATTTTAATAGCTTTGACTAGACTCGTACATTTAAAGAGTTTTTTAAATGAAGAATGGGACATTTCTAGGAGCTGACAGAGACTACTTTACTCATGTTATACAAGCATGTACATGAGAAATCCAATTATTTTGGTTTGTAAATCATGGCTTGTTCCATAGTTTAGAATTTGCTGGCTCACTCAAAATGTTAAGCCAGCAGACATGATAAATATCTAGTGCAAACCATAGTTCAATGACAATAGTGCAAGTTGTCATAAAATATTGACTAGGTTCCTATATTCTAAGAAATAGATATTGCTTTAGCTGAGTTAACAGTTACCAAACTGTTGCTTCTTTAATTATGGGTAAACTAATCAGAACTTAATCTCCTATATGAAGGTGCATGGAAGAACTGTTGGTAATGCAGCTGGAGGAGGTCTCTATATCTCCTTCCTAAGAAATTTGTTGCTTGGAATCAAAGAATCAAGGTTTCTAATGGAAAAAGCGCATAGATCTGGATCGATCATGTGACTATCCAGTATGGAACCCAAAGCTGCTACTTGGATTGATTGCATTCCTGGGCATCCTCATGTAGTGCTTATATACTGATGTTCGTCCATATGAATATATGTGTCTCAGGATAATATCGTAGGATCCAATCTGGGTTGTTCACCAGGCCCAGAGATTTTGTCTTCCGAGCTTTCAGACTTGTGCTGAAGCCCATCTTCAGGGAACTTCTCTGGAAACGAAACCTTTAAAGTCCCAGAGCAATTATTACTTTCCCATACCAGTGATTTATTTCACTATTTCTTGAACGTAGGCTTGCTAACTTCCAACCCAGATCCTTAACCATGTGAGCCACTGCACTCTTATAGTTTAACATCTAGAACATGGGTTTATTGCATTCTTTGACAAAGTTGATTAAATTAGTGGATCAGCAAAATGCTGTGGACATAATAAACTTGGGACTTCAGTGAGGCATTTAACAAAGTAGATCACAACCTACAACTTGATGAGATAGAAAAAATATGGGTTGGATCGCATCACCACCAGATGGATTTTTAAGTGGCTGACCAACTGCACTCAGTGTGTAATCTTTAACAGAACTAGAACTACATGGAAGGAAACATGAAGTGAGGTACCCAAGGTTTTGTCTTAGGCCTAGTACTCAACATTTGAATACATAATTTAGATGAGGGGATAGACATTGATTCATTTAATGACCCAACTCCCCCACTTTGCTTGTGAGAAATCCCCTGGAAAGTTTGCATATGGTGATCACATGATCCCCTGCAAGTATGGTAAGTATTTGCCAGTTGCCAAGTGACCTAATTTTGATCATGTCACCATGAGGACGCTGAAAGAGCAAGGGCTGGTTGTAAGTCACTTTTGTCAGTGCCATCGTAACTTAGAACAGTCGGTGAACGAGTTGCCATTAGACAAAGGGTAGTGAAATAGGTTGATATCAAACAGTATTTTCATTGGAAGTTTTCAAACAAGAGACTTTACAGGCACATATCCAAAATAATTTAACATATCTTGCAGTATGCAGGGAATTGGGACCATATGAGTTCTAAAACGTCTTCTAACTCAATTCTATTCCCTGGAGAAAAGCTTTAAGATTCTGGCAGAGGTTATCCTGCAAAGGAACCATTTTAAAGTTGCCCAGTTTTTCTCAAACTATTTCTTTTTAAAAGAGCAAGCATACATCGCACATCAGTTTCACCAACATGAATTTTTTAAAAACTGCATCTCCTTTTGAATTAAGCATCAGTTTGTCCAGATATCATTAAGTGTTGTTCCTTATGATTCTTGACAAACGTATCTTTTATGTACACTGAGAGCATATGCACCAAGACAAATTCCTTGTGTGTCCAATCACACTTGGCCAATTTTTTAAAAATTCTATTCTATATGAAGAATTAATGAATCCAGCTGAATCAGTTATGTGTGTGCTTCTGGATTTAATTTCTGCAACAAACTCTGATAATCAGGAGCTATAAAAAGCATAGATTGGGAATGGTATGCCATCTGAAAACAAAGTGACAAGAAGAAAATGTATTTTATCTTTTTCTTATGCAAAAAAGAAAATAAACAGCAACACACTTCAGAATCCAAATGGAAAACATTTTTTTCTCATTTTGTCCATTTTCAGTCAACACCTGAGTAAGTGAGTCTTGATGTAAGAGAACTGAGAGGGCAAATCAAAGGCAGCTCTACTTTTAGGCTGAATGAGGCAGTCAATTAAAGTTGCAAATGTTAAAGGACATCCAGACATTGAAGGGCAAAACTTATGCAATACTCCTTAGTTTCAGCCCAAGTGCCATAAAAATTCCTCTTGCTAATAGAAGACTCAATTGCTAGTCTAGTCAAGATTTGCATTGTGATAGGAGGGAATGCCATCTTATCTTGGTTCTTTTTGTTTCCTTAGGGCAAGAAAATGTCTTAATTTGTTAAAAGCGGAGAGGAAACTGGATTTTCTGGTTAGTCCTATTTTCTTTATTGCTATCATAAGAGGGTTTTAATAAGGATAATTGCTCCTCTGAACACCAGATGGTTTACATCAGTATTCTTTTTCAGTTTCTGCAATCCCTTAATCTTTCCATGAAGTTAAAAAAAAATTATATCATGTCTCTCTTCCAGAATTTCAAGGCAGCATACTTAATATTCTCTTCTTCCCTCTTAAGTAGTTCACTCCAAAATAGAGGCTTAAAAGTACAAGGTATTCTGAGGTGCTGCTGAGCTATAATTTACTGGATTTGGAGGTGTTATTGAAAAGACTTATTGTAATGGACAGATCTGTCAGGACATAGTAATTGAAGATTTTTAAAGTTTACATTGACTATAAATTGTCTCCGATCCCAGAAATAACAATCTGACGTAGGTGAATGCCGAAATTGAAAAATCTTCTGTCTCATCTCAAACAACTGTAGTTTAATCTACTGAAAGTGACTTTTCATTCAACTACTTAACTCTGTAACCATCGTTCTACCTGGTTCAGTTTTGTTAAGTGCTGATGTTTGGCGGAGAACATCCAAGATGCTATAGAATTACTTTATCTTCATTCACCACATTATTTTGCATTCTTGTTTTTCTCCAATCTTCGTATCTCAATGGAGAATTCTGGTAATGTGTTTTCTTGATTGCACTGTTTCCTCCTTTAAAGATATTCCACTATTAAATGCCAACTTATAATAGTCATATTATTCACATTAATAAATATATGGTATTTTTCCAGTTATATGGTGGAATGCAGTGGTTAGAATTCTATATGGCATGCTAATTCTGCTGACTGCCGATTGTCAGCAGTTCGATTGTTATCAGGTTCAAGGCGGACTCCACCTTCCATCCTTCTAAGGTTATTAAAATGAGGACCCAGATTGTTGGGGGCAATATGTTGACTCTGTAAACCACTTGTGAGCGCTTTAATATATGCTTTTAATTATGTATTTTTTAGAGTAATTTAATTCTTGCAGTTGTTTTGCCAGTCAAACATCTTTTATGGGATGTGTGTAAACATGTTCATCCTTTAAAGGAAAATATTTGTAGCTCAGGGTTGAAATGATGGGTCCTCGGTACTCTTTTGAGTTTGATAGTTTTCTTGCAGATGTTTTATAACTAGGTAACATCATTAGCGCTAATAAGGAGTGGTTGGTGGTTTCTGAGATGTTTTTGATGTATGCCAGTGTTCTTCTTTTTGGAGCTTGTGTTGGTTGTGCTGTATCGGTTGAGTGGTCAGGCACTTTTTGATAAAGTTGAATGAATATCCATTTTGTTGGAAGATGTATAGATGCTCTATTTCCTTTTTATGTTGTTCAGGATTGCTGCAGTGAATTTGTGCTCATCTAAATAAAGTTCTTACACAGCTTCACTTGTGGGAAGTTGGGTTATTGCTTTGGTAGTGGAACACCTGGATAGTATGAGTGCTTTCTGTACACTTGTGTTTCTAATTTGCCATTGTAGTCTCTGCTGATCAGGATGTCCAGAAAGGGTGGTGAGTTGTTCTTTTTTCTTTGGCAAACTGGATTCCTTTCAAGATGTTGATAGTTTTGTGGATGTTCTCTCATTGGTCTTTCTTTATTATGGTCAGTGTCATCTACATATCTGTTCCAAGTTTTGGACTGTATTTGTAGAAGGTCTATGGCTTCTGTTGCATAATGACCTTCATTGTAAGTTCTGAAAGTTATTATCCTATAGGTGTACCTTTAATTTGTTGGCAAGTTGGTCCATGAAATTGGAGGAATGTGGCTAGGCAAAGGTTTATGACATCCATAATCGTGGATGTTTCAATCTTTGTATATTTGGTTAAGTCCCCAATATCAAAATATCAAAATAAAGAAACTGCCAAACAAGCCAACAGTAACAGCTCAACCAAAGAACCTCTAAAACCATCCCCACCAACACTGACAGGGCAAGCATTAAATATTAGCTAAAGCAACAACAAAAAAGCGTTTCTATAGCTTTGTCAAAAATAGGGGGGGGGGGAGGAGATTGAATTCTTGTGTCACATTTTGGAAAGGACTTTGTATTTCAAAAATGCTAAGAGCTTTTATATAAATGTTTGAGTACTTCCTAACGTAAAAGGGTAGAAAACAGTAACACCTACTTTCAGTAATCCTGATCACTGGCCAAAAAGCATTCGAACAAGCAAAGCAAATCCAAACTCCATCAGGTTGGAAGGCCACATTTGGGCCTGAGGACTCCAAGTTATCCACTACAATTCTCAATACTAATTTCAGAATATTGTAATTAAGGAAATAAGAATCATTAACTTTAAGTTGAATGTGCTGAATTATTCATATATGGAATTACCAATAATTGTATTTGCAATTTGAATAGGTACTAGAACTGCACTGCCTTCCTGCAAAGAACAGGATAAAGATGTTTTGTACTTTTGGATAGTAAAAATGATGAATCTCATGGCAGTTTCGTCAAATGTATTAAGGAATACAAGTTGGAATTGGTTTTAACAATCTGAAGTTAACAGAATAATAGAGTGGGAAGGGACCTTTGAGGTTTTCTAGTCCAACCCACTGTTCAAGCAGGAGACTCTATGCTGTTCAGGACAAATGGCTCTTAATCCTCTAGAGCAGTGGTTCTTAACCTGGGGTGCGTACACCCCTGAGAGTGCGAGAGAGCATTTCCAGGGGTGTGAGAGAAATTTCAAAAATTAAAAAATAAACATGGCATTTGTTTATGCAATAAAAAAAATTTCTTAAATAAAAAATGTACACACATTTTTAAGGTGGTGCAAGAGTTTATTTTCAGATTCAAGGGGGTGCTGACCACTAAAAAGGTTAAGAACAGCTGCTCTAGAGTCTAGACTCTTCTTTCCCCTCTCTATTAAGATCCCCCACAGCCCAAAAGCACAGCAGCAATCCCAGATAGGGAGGGGCATGGGGTAAACAAGGCTTTTGACTCTGTCTGCAATGTTTTTCTAGTCGTTTGCCTGTTTCCTAGGGCTGAGAAGGTATGACTTGCAGAAAGTCATTCAAATGGCTTTGTCAGGTACTATTTTTCATTGTTATTCATTCTTTTGTCTTCATATTCAAGAAAAATAGGCCACTAAACCCATTAACCTTGAGCTTTCTTTTCAAATGTATCCTCTAATCTATCTCCAAGTGGAATATGTTACAACATAGCATAAAAAATCCCAAGCATAGGTCTCAGTTGACAAGAAAGTATATGGCACTTATAAATTCTGTCACTGTTGTTTTTAAAAAACACCCTTAAAATCATGAAGCCATTATTTTAAATCAACTGCAATCACAACAGGTAGGAATACATAATTTTTTTAGATCCAGCAACCACCAATCAACCACTATAAAATTGAGGTGTGCCAAAACAATGTTATATCCTTTAATCTGCATGCCCTTCAAAATGAATCCGACTTTTGGTTAAAACATTCACTGGCTTCTCCAGTTAAATAGTGAAAGAGACAAATTCTACATCAACTGCACATTAATGAAAACCTACCAATATATGTATGAGCTGAGAATGTGGGCAGGTACAAGAACCAAAAGCTTCCACTGGGTTTACAGAAATCTTAAATCCTGATTCAGAATACCTCTCTTAAAATCATTCCATGCTGCGTGATAACCAATCAGAGCTCAATATCCCAAATAAAATTTATTGCAAAGCTATTATCAGAATTCTTCACTCTTTCATTCTTGTGATATATGCATTAGTTTGCTTTATAAAACAATAAAACGGACATGGTTATTACTAAAATAACCCTTAACTACACATCAGAAACGTCCTAAAAGTGCTCACAATCACAAATGTATTCAGTAACTTGCAAACTTGTTCAACTCTAATGAGCAAACGTACATTTCCTGCTTTTCCATACTTACCTGAGTCTATAAAGAGCTGCATGGCAGCATATTAAATTCCAATCATTCTTATATCCAAAGTTTTAGTGATGAATTCAATAAATATATGAATTTAAAAGCTTGTTAGGTTTTAATAATCCAGTTTGATGTTTCAACACTCTTTTTGATGTTTTCTTCCAGGTCAATCACTTACAACTCACCTTGTTCTTCTGACTTCTGAAAATTGTGTGATTTAAAAATGAAATGGAAGCAACAACATGAACAAAGAGGAACATTTCTCCCATAATACGAAAAAGTAAAATTCCTGAAGGGCTTTATTAAGAGAATGACATCAGATGTTCTGATTTGGGTTCTGAAGGGTTTCAAACCCCCACCCCCACCCCAGTTTTAAGAATTAACAAAATTCTTAATGAAGAATTAAGAAAATTGGGGGGGAAAAGATCCAAGCCCAACTGCCTTCACTGAAGTGTGTTCCTTGTTGTCTAAGCTGAGTTTAAAAATGGACTTTTTATCACCTATAAAGAAACAAAACACAATGTAATGGGGATCAGAAGAGGTCATACAAACAAACAAAAAAGGGGGGGGGATCCACATGGTCATGAAAATAAACAAGTACAGCCAATTATTACTCCTCTTTTACTACCTCCATCTTAACAGAATGAGCCCCTGTGTAAGTTATACAGCGAATATTTATTTTGATTAGAACCCCGAATGCATCAGATTGCAGACAACCGATGGAATTTCCACTGTGACTTCTCATTACGTAACAATGCCATTACAACACGTTAACAATGCAGTTAATACTGGTATTAAAAATATCATAAATTTCCATAAGGACATACTGCGCTCTCACGTTTAGCCAACGTTCATCTAATACAATTCTTGCGATTTTGTGATCGCAGGCGGCAAGAACTGACATTTAAAATACATATATAGATTGATGTATGTCAAATCTCCTACACACACAAGATACAAAAATACATACAATAACGTGCTACTCTATCACGGAACCCCCAAATCAGTTCATTATAACGCAAAGATTGCCGAAAAGCTAAAAAAAAACTCGTTATTCTCTTCAGAACCATCGCAACCACCTTTTTTTCCTCACTCCGAATTTATGCCCGGACTCGAGTTAAACCGCAGTTTTTTAAAAAATCGTGGTTAATTTTTATCCCCCGCGGGGAAACGCTATCTGAGGCGATGACAGACGGTCAACACAACACGTACATCAAAAGCCAGGAGATTCGTTTAAGAGGGATCATTTGCAAAAAAAGAAAGAAAAAGAAACCCGTCAATTTAAGAATACGTCAAAATTCCTGAAAAATAGCGGGAAAAGAGGGGGGGGGGACTAGGAGCCGGCCGATGAGGGAGCGCGCGCGCATCGAAAAGACAGCCCGCCGCCATCTTCGGGTCGAAACACCGCGTTTTCTGAGGAAAATAAAATGGCTCCTTCTTCTTCGGGAGCTGAGGAGACGCGCGCGCTCGAGGCAGGCGCAGGAGGCAGCGGCTGCAATCCGTTAGAAAATCGGGGGAGGAGAGGCGTGCGCGTGCGCGCCTGCCTGCTTTTCGAACCCTCGGCGGGGCGAGAAACTGCCGCTTCAACCGCCACTCTCCCCCTCAGAAGACGGTGGGAGGGGGAGGGGGAGGAAAGCGAGAGGGAACTCCTCACGCGCGTGCGCCGGCTCCACCCTCTCCCGCTCGTTTTCAACGGTCACCTGAGGCAGAAATAAAAGGGCGGGGGGGGGAGGGAGGGAGGAAAGAAGAGGGTAACGGCGCCCCTCCGCCCGCCCGTGGCGGTATATGGGTGCTGGCCACGTGACAGGCTGTTCCCCCAATCGCCGTCGAAGGGCGCTGTCCCGTCGCTCCGCCCACTCTTTCTCCTCGCCGCATTGTGTGAGGGAAGGAGGAGCGGAGCGGTTGTGAGGCCGGATCGGATGAGCGGCCTCGAGGGGTCGGGGTGGAGGGTTGGGGGAGAGGGCCGAAGGTAGCTGTTTCCCTCAAAAAGAGAGGGAGAGAAGGGGGAGCCGACGACTGTTGAAGAATTGAGGCGGAGGGGCGGCGGATTGGACAGCGAAGGGCTGCGCCGACTTTGAAACTGAGGAGATAACGGACGGGAAGAGGGGGAGGGGTCAACGGGCGGGAGCACCGATGTGCGAAGAATGTTGCTCTGGGCTGGAAAGCTCCTGTCTTGGGACGGGCAGAAGTAGCTTCTGAGGAAGGGAGCAGAGAGGGGAAAGCAGGCGCGTTCCGATTTTACCTCAGGAAGGGAGTTGGCGGGTGGGGGAGGGGCATCTGTCAAGATGGCCTTCGCCAACTACAGCAGCCTGCAGCGCGCCCAGCTAACGTTCGAATATCTGCATACCAACTCGTGAGTAAGGAAGGGAAGAAAGCTGTGGGTTACCATGTAGCATTAAGAGGTTTCTTCTTCCTTGGATCTTGGCAATAACTACTGTATTAATCCAAAAAAAAATAATCACCACCATTGGGTAGAAGATAATCCTCCTGGGCAATCAGAAACGGATGAAAAACTGCTTGGAATCTCTGACAACGAATCAGCTAGCTGAAGATGCGCCTACAGCTCAGGAGTCACTGGATCCCGAGGAATCAGGTTTTTGACCTTTTAAAAGTGCTTTTGGCTCAAGGAATGGAAAAAGGATTTTAAAAGATGATGCAATAATGAAGCAAGATATTGAGAAACAAGGCTGATGCAATATCTGAAAAAAACATACTCCAATAAACTATACTGCATAACTAAAGTTTTGATAGCAAAAAGTGTATAGAGAATTCTGCGAAGATATTCATTAACAAGTCTATGATTACTGATCGACCAAGAAACGTAACTTTTGAATAATAGAAGTAGGTAAGTATTTTCGCTATATTGGAATGAGAAATGGGTTGCTAATTTCGTATCCTATTCTAAAGACGAAGTTAAGAGAATCTGACTGAAGATTTTAATCTACAAGAACACAAATAACAAAGAGGGAAGAGACTGGCTTGGAGAGAAATCTAACTGCTGCCAATTGAGATAGACTTGGTTTAAAAATGGCTGCACGTTCTTGATGATACTGTAATACGCTGCAAAAAGCTACAGTACTCCACAGCAGAATATCTACATCTTGTTCTTAGATTACTTGTATCAACAAGAAGATACACCACTTGCCAGCTTCTGAATACATGTCAAGAAAGAACGCATTTTATTTAATAAGTGACAAGAGCCGAGGTGGCGCAGTGGTTAGAGTGCAGTACTGCAGGTTACTTCAACTGACTGCTACCGGTAGTTCAGCAGATCAAATCTCACTGGCTCAAGGTTGACTCAGCCTTCCATCCTTCCGAGGTGGGTAAAATGAGGACC